>MU223836.1:1970217-1997717 GCA_018584345.1 Thuja plicata | reverse complement strand
GGAAGTAGGCATGTTTGTCAGTGATATGGATTATTCTCCTGTCGACTTTTGATGCAATTTGTATTATTTTTCAAAAGTTTTCATTGCATTATGCATCTTTTCCCAATGTGTTAATCTCTCCCTTTACTTTCTATATTCAGAGGGTTTTGATGTCTTTTACCCTTGGATAGAAGAATTTTATTTTGAAGAGTTGATACTTTCTTCATTTGGTTCCACAAAACCTACTTTCTCCCTCCCATTGATAGATGAAGAAGGAATTGTCTCTTTATTATTTGAAGTAGTAGGTTGATCTTTTGGATTGTTTTTATCTTCCTCTTTAATTTTTGATCTTGAAGTCACACTTGGGATTTATTCCTTGTCATTATCTTGGGATGCTTGTAGTACTTTCATTGTTGTGTGGTACAAAAGAGTCTGTCCCTAGTTTGATATTATTACAATATTGAAAGGGATTTGTGTCTCCACTGATGGTTATTTCCTGGCCCATGTATGAAAATTTTATACATATGTAATAAGTATAAGGCACTACTTTTACAACATGGATCCAAGGCCTTCCCAAAAAAAATTGTAAGTCAATTTTAGGTTTATGAGTTAACAAACTATTTCCTTTTGAATGAGCCCCACTTTGATAGGAAAAGTAACCATCCCTTTCAAATATCTTTCTTCATCATCATAATCCTTGACTGTTATCTTTCTTTTAGGATCCACAACATTTTTTGAATATCCTAAGGATTTTAATAGGCTCAATGTGCGTATTTTAAAAACAACACCTACATCAATTAAGACTCTCTTCACAAGATGCTTATGTATGAGGACTTCAATATGCAATGGAAGGTTTTGTGGGTGATTAAGAGACATGTCATCTTGTTCAGAAAAAGGACAAACAATGAGGATCTACAAGATGACCAACCATAGTTTGGAAGTGACGTACATCCAAATTTGTGGGAACTATTATATTGACCAGAGCTTTATCTAGGATTTCTTTGCGTGATGGTGATATTTTCAATAACTCAAAAATAGAAAATGGAGTCAGAGTTTTGAGAAGTTGATCTATTGAATTATATTGCCTTGATGAAGATGATGGAAAACATTCTATGTTGATCTTGGTAGATGTTCCTGGTAAGGTTACATTTGAAGCTTGCCCCCGTGTGATGACATTAGATGATTCCTTCTCTTGTTTATCTTTTACCACCACAACATTGATGATATTTTAAAAACCCGATACAAAATTGATTGTGTTGTCATAAGAATGAGAAAAGTTAAACTTATTATTCCCTTTCTGATTATTTTGATTAGTGTTGGATGAATCCCCTTTCTCATGATTTAAGAAAGGAGTTTTGAAGGCCATGTGATATTCATTGTTTTTAGGCCCTTCCAATTCAATTATTCCACCATCAATTAAATCTTGATTCACATGTTTCAACTTCATACAATTATTGGTAGTATGACAATTGTTCTGATGATATTCACAATGATGTGAATCATTCCACCAATTTGGTTTAACTTGAGGCTCATAGGGTCTAGACTCTGGTAAAGTGATGATTTTATTAGCAATTAGAGTCCTTAGGCATCCTCCCATGGTTCACCCAATGGGGTAAATTTACTCCTTGTATTTGGAGATGTGAATCTAGACATGAAGCTTTGTTTAGGTTTTTTGTTCCCTTGATCATTGTTATTAGCATTGTTATTGAAAGGAACCTTGGATGTTGAATTAAGATTATTGGATTGATTAGAATATGATCCAATTGACATTTTGAAAGTCTTGGATTTGATGTTATTACCCTCCACTAATCCATCATTAACAAGGTTCTTATTGGTATTCTTTAATCAAAATATGGGTTTCCATTGTTGTTGTTGTTGTTGTTGTCATTTTTATTATTGTTAGAGAAACCTTTTTTATCCTTGTAGAGTTTTACATCTCCATTCCTTATTAAATTTTTTTATATCTTGATGCCATTTTCAATAAACTTATTGAATGTTGGAGGACATTGCAATTGTAACAGAAAAATCATCTCCCAAATCAAGTTGTTAATAAATATGTCCATTTTTTCTTTTTTTTGGTACACTTATGGGGTATCTAGAAAAAAATCTCCATCTTTGCAACAAATTTTGGAATGCTTCACCATTGTGTTGTTTGGTATTGTATAATTATAATATGGTGATCTCACACTCAATATTATACAAGTATTGAGAAACAAATTTGGAAGCCAATTCCTCAAATTTCTTGATACTAGGAGGTAGTTTTGAAAACCACTCCATTGCTTTCCCACTAAGACTTCTAGGGATTAATCTCATCAAGTATGTAGTTTTGTGCATAAATTATATTCTTAGTGTGAAAACTATCTTAAATGGTCTTGTGGGTCCATTTTACCTAGATATGTTTCATACTTAGGAAAGACCACATTTTGAGGAAATGATATCATGAATAGATCCCTATCAGAAGGAAAAGGACAAAGGGCTTCAATCGAGAAGGATTTAAGAGATACTTCTTTCTTCATTTTATCCAATTGAAATTGAAAGAACTTTAATTGCTTGTTCAAAAATCCTAGAGGGTTTTCCTCTTCCTCATCTCTTTTTATATTTGAATTATCATAGTCATGAGGGAGTTTGACCCCTGACTATGTTAGATTCAAGAAATATCCCTTCTTATTTTTCTCTAAAACTCTTTCCATCACTTTTATAAATAAGGGGTCTTGTGCTGCTTCATTGATCCTTTATTCGGTAATTTCCTCATCTTGGAGAGGATTATTTCCATTGTTTTCATTGTTTCCTCCAATTTTACCATTATTTACACCATTGTTATCAATGTTATCATTATTTGTGCCATTGTTATCAAGGGTTCCACCATTGTTTCCATTTTTATTCCCTCGATCATTTCCACTATTTTACCATTATTATTACCATTGTTAAAACAATTAGGCCAAGGAATTCTTACCATTGTTTATTTCTCTTCTTTCTCCTCTTGTTATTACTCTTGAAAAGGTTGATATGGTGAATGAGGAGTTTCATCTTGATAAGGTATCTCTTGCCTTGTTATACTTTTGTCTTCTTTCCAAGATAGTTTGATGTAATGTGACCTTAGAGGAAGGTGAACAAGATTTGAGATTCATTTGACATTGTCTTTAAAAGTGAAGGATAATGATCTAAACAAGTTGTTCTTGATGAAGACATAATAGGGAAAGATGTATCTCTATGAGGAAGGCCTTGAGTAAGGATCTTGATCTCCTTGGTTTTTGGTGAAAGGATCTGATATCCTTTGATGATAAAATTTAGAAATGCAAGATTTAAAGATGTTTGAACAATTTTGCTAAGATTATGATGATTTTGAAATTTTTTGGAAGATGCCTCAATTTGTTCAAAAATCTTGGAAAAGGTGAATTTCAAATCTATTTTTACTGATTTAGAATAAGCTCTCAAATGGGTACTCAAAAATGTAACTTTTTTTTGTCCTGAAGTGGCCAGAAATACCCTCTATTTTAGGGTTTTGATGTATAGGTGTTGTATAATGAGGCACACATGCTCTTTTATGGTGTATAGGTGCCAAAATACTATGTATAGGCACCAAAAAATGTGGTATATGCGATGTTCCTTTGGGTATAGACGCTGAACTGGTGAAAAGTTTGGCAATTTATTGTTTTTTAGGTTTTTAAGTTGAATTAAGATCTTCAATGGATGTTCTCTTCTGATATATTTGATCATCAAACACAAAAAACACAAAGACACTTGTTTTCTCCACCCTTAATCTAACTTAAATTTTTTGTTCTTGATCATCTCCATAAGTCTTTTCACAAGAAAAAAAACCCAAACAAGCTACCTAAGGTTAATTTGGCTCAATGTGTCTTATAAAGGTAGGCTTGCTAATGTAACTAGGATTTAGTTTGGGTTCCAAAAAAAATAATCAAATGAGTCAAAGAAGGAACACACAGTCACACAAGTGTAATTGAGGCCAAAAACCCTACGAGTCCATGCATTTGATATTTTTTCCCTCTAAGTATTGCAACTTAAACGAGGTATTTTTTTAGAGTGGGTGGAATAGGTGGCTTAACCTTGTTCATATTTTGGTTCATCCCTCTCACCGGCATCGCTAAGATGCATTCTCGGGAGGCAGGCCCACTAAAGTGCTAACATGTTCATTGAAATCAATAAATTGAAATGAATAAGTAGGTCTATGAGTTTGATTCACCAAAAGGTGAAGAGAATATCCCTACTACTTTTCATCTCCAAACACAATTAACAATGTTCTTTCCCAAGACTTTTAATCTAATGGAATTCAAGAACTTCTAGGAGTTTGATTCACCAAAAGGTGAAGAGAATATCCCTAATGATTTCCTTCACAAACAAGGAAGGCTTATTTTATGTGTTTGTTTATTCCTTAGCTCCTCTTCATCTCAAGTTTAGCACTTGTAGGAGTTTGATTCACCAAAATGTTAAGAGAATATTCCTAATGCCTTACTTATGACTTCAATTTTATTCTAATTAGGCTATATTCAGAAATTGATAAGCCACAATTCAAGCAAATGTGAAAGGATTAGTGTTACCTTGTTCGAAGCTAGCAAAGGATAGTTGCATTTTTTAGATTTTTTATTTGCATTTTTACTTACCAAGGCTATAGCTCCTACTCATTTGCATCCCTTTTACACACATTAGTCCAACACAATTCCAACACAAAGTGAAGAAAACCAAATCCAAAGGAAATACTCAAATTCTCCTAAAATGTAATGATCAAATTTAAATGGGAGCATAAAAAGGAGGATTATACAAGGGACTATGAGGAAAAGTAAATAAATCTTGATAAAGATAATTTAATCTCCAATATTAGTGCATGATAATCCTTTCTTCCAACAAAATTTTAGGTCTAAAGGAAGCTTTTACCTCATTCCACCTTCTAATTTTTTTCTTTTCCTTTTTGATCTTGCAATAACTAGGAATCTGGGATGCAAGACTTTTCACTTTCCTATATTTAGCCATCTATAAATTATTTCAAAACAAGATTAGCTCCAATATATACAAATTTTCAATTAGCATGTATAGGCGCTATAGAAACATGCATAGGCACCAAAATAAGTTGCACTGGAGCCAAAAGAAAGTGCAGAAGATATAAAAAAATGCATAAGTGCTCTAATTTAATGTATATGCATTGAAATATAGTGAATATGTGCCATAATATATTGCATAAGCGCTAAAAAAACAAGAAATGGATAACTTCTTGAGCATAAAAAACATTCCTTAGGGTGTAGGTGTTGTTCTTTAGGGTGTATGTGCTCATCTTCAATGCATAAACATTGTTCTTTAGTGTATAGGCACCCAAACTCTAGAAAATCTCAAATCTGCAACCTAAACCACTCAATTTTGACAAACAAAGTTAGTAGAGGAAAGATGCCCCATGGTGGGTGCCATTTTGTATACAATTAAATGTATATTCATGAAACATTAACTCAATTCAATCAATTTGAAAGGATTCAAATATCTAACATGCTAAACATCAAATTGATCAATCAAAACCGTTTCATGTCTGTCTAACTAGGAAGCTAAAATAATGCTCTTAGATCTTAAGCACTCTTAAAGTGACAATCCTAGAATGCGAATTTGAATATTAAGCTATGTGATAAGAAATTTAAGCTAAAACATGATGAATTATGATGCAATTTAAACTAAAGATGCAAGAACAATGCTAAAATAACTCAAGACATGCTAAGCATGAATGCAAAATCAATCACAATTTAACTATAATGAAGATGCAAATGTGAATAGGTGGTTTTCTCTTAGAATGCATCCTATTTATAGGATTTTACTAAGGGTATGTGGTAGAGTGAGTTAACCCTGATTAAGGTTGATTCAAGTTAATGGTTTCAAATATTGGGACAAAGAGACAAAGATGGATGGTCAAGATGCATTTCCAAGATGAGTGGTGTAGAATTGATTTGTCCTTGATCCATGTGATCTCATTCCTTCATTCTCATTGGTTCATTTGAGTTTTTTTCCTTTTGTGGTGGGTGATAATAAATGCATTTAATAATTTATTTATCCATGTGTTCCCTTGAATAGGTTGGATTAAATTTGATTTAAACTATATAATTAATTGATTAAAATCACTTGCAAAATTATTTGATCTTTGTAATTTAATTAATCCAAATAGATTTGATTTCAATTAATTCATGCTTTGATGTTCAATTGCTTTATTTGCCTCTCTTGATTTGAATTTGATTTGTCTTGACCAATTTAGGGTGTCTACAATCATTTTAGAGCAAGGTTATCATGCTATCTTGTGTAGTTAGAGCATTGTTACTATACTCAATTTAGTTTAAGTTCATTTAGAGTAAGATCATAAGGGAGGATTTGAATCATAATGTAGTGATTTTGATAAGTTAGAATATAATTTTCATCATTTATAAAAATATATTTCATCATATTGAATTCTCATTTTCTAGGTTGTCACTTGAGGATCAAAATTGCACTTGAGAGCATAATTCAAGTCCCTATAACTAGATCCATAAATTTTCATGATTTGTTTCAATTCAATTTCTTAAGTAGTTGTTTATCCTAATTTTGAATTGATTTATCATACTAATGTTCTATGAAGAATTTTAGTTTATAAATTATACACACATGGACACTGAGTTCCTTGACAGTGCACCCAAACTTTGAGAATAGTGAGTTCCTTGGAATCTAGCCTAAAGCATTGTAATTATCATTTATATATTGTTAGTAAGTATCTCACCATGACTTTTTTCTACATTTGGTTTCCCATGTAAATCAGGTGTTCTTGTGTGTACTTTCATTGCATATCTTTTGAAATTTTCTACTTGGTTTAACTAGTCAAGAATTGAAATAGTTTGAGTAGAGTTTTGTTTATGCTGATTCACCACCCCCTCTCAAAATCCAGTGGTGTTCAATAATTGGTATGAGAGCCAGGCTCCTCTAAAATAAGCTTAACCGCTTGAGGTAGACCTACAATGACAATAGATCATGGAAATATTGTACCTAAATTTGATGAAACCAACTAAACCTTATTGAAAGAGAGAATGATATCCCATTTGGACTCTATGCCCTATGGAGTATTTGATGGTGTCAAGAAGCAATATGTTCTTCCTGTATCTGGTGATCCTTAAACTATAGAATAAATTTGAGCTCATGAGAACAATGAGAGGGCTGAGAATGTTATTATCAGTGGATTAGGTGATTCTGAGATGATGAAGGTTATGGGATGCAAAACTTCATTTGATGTCTAGGAAAATTTGGGTGGCATATATGAAGTTGAAAGAAGATCAAGAAAATCAAGTTACAAAATCTAAAGCATAAGTTTGTGAACGTATACATGTTTGAAGATGAGAATTTTGAAGGATATTTACATTGAGTGAATGAAGTTGTCAGTGCAATCAAAGCTACCAGTGGAATTATTGAAGACACATATGTGCTATTTAAAGTGATGAGATCTATGACAACCTTATAACACATTGATAATTGCCATAAAACAAAGTCAAGGCATTGAGAATATTCAGTGGATGAGATTTATCTTATTTTTACTACCTTTAAAATATCTAGAATGAGGGAATTCAAGATGGAGTAAAAATATGTTGTTTTCAAGGTCACAAAGAAAATTAAAGATGAATTTGATTTGTGTGGCTAGTCAGATGAAGTTGAAGCTAATTTTGTCAGAAGACAAAGGAAATGATTAATTAAATACAAAGGTAAGTTACCCTTCAAATTGTTGACCCCCAAATCAATATATTGGAATGTTCTAATAGTATTCCAAACTCTATGCTCAAACCTTTCAACTGGCTTGGCCAATGAATAAGATTAAATGGATTAAGGTTAAACTCCCCTACACTTTAGGCTATAGAGGACCTAGGTGGGTACACCTTCTCACCAACTAATTCTTCAAGATGATGTTTTTTTATAGTATACTCTATCCTATATATTCTACTTATAGTTGCTACGTAAAAGTGGCATGTATTTGAAATAGATTGTTTTGTTTACTAATTACTTGATTTCTTCTAACTTTTCTGATTCTTCTTCTTTTACTTTTACCTCTTTAATTTTTATCTACAACTATCTTGATTTCTTGTTTGCTTCTATATATCTTATTTCTAATGCTTACTTATTTAATTATTGTCTAAAAATATTTATCTTCTACTTCTACTGTGATCTGACTTATATTTTGAATAAAATTTATGTGTAGCAGACCAGTGCCTTCTTCTCCTTTGGGCTTTAGAGTCACCCTATTCCAGACCCTGTGTATAACCATGAGAGACAATTTTTTAAAACCTCCCCATGGATGGATCTATCAACTATCTAATCCCCAATGTTATATGATTATACATTACCGCCACAATTATTTTGATTGAATTTAATTTTCCTGTGAAAGACCAATCAGGGAAAGAAACAAATAGACAATTATTTATTAAATGAATCTTGTTTGTTCAAACTTGTATGACAACATATAATTTGTCACAATTGGATTTAAGATAGCAATAATTTTTCTTAAATGATAATCACAGAGAATTGATCTAGATAAATTATTTCTTACAACACAATTAAGAAGAAAAAGTATTGATTATATATTTTATATGATGTCTTGTTGCTTCTAATGTATTACAATGATTTTTCTGATGCCTTGATCTTGAGGACATTACATAGTTTTATACTTAAAAATATAAGAGGTCAAACCTATTGAGAGATGAATTTTGAAACATTAATAACAAGATCATTAGCATAAACAACATTAAGAGAAAATGGAATTAGGCTATATTTAGCCAAAAATGAACTTTTGACAAACATTCAACATATGCATGATTAACACACGTGTCAACATCATGGATAGTGTTCCTAACATCAAAATCAATCTAGATCATCAACTCCATGTGATTAAAAATGTCATAAAGTGTAGGTCCATCATTCATAGCAACATCCAAAGCATTTTGCATGATGCTCTTACATTCCTCTGTCCACTAAATACGTTCTTTCAGATCTCCATCTTTGGTGAAAAGTGCTGGTAATATAGTAGATACAACATTTCCAAATTCCTCATATTCAGATTCAAGTGCCTACTAATATCCCATATGTTGAACAAGTAACTCCTCACCATCAGAGATAGTGATCATGCTAGAGATACCATTGACACATAGATCATGCAACATGGCAATGAGTCTATTTCTTAATTTCCCATGTTGAACAATAACTCTAAAGTTTTGAGAGTGGGATCTCTAAAGTTTCCCAAGGAAGATCATTGAGTTATTGAATCTCTTATGTAATAAAGTGGAAATTGCCTCAAATTTGGGATCACCAATTTGTTGTAACAATTGCTGATATTCAGTCTACAACTTATCATACTTATGCTTCAACTCTATATCTCCTGCATAGGCTATTCTCATGTTGGTGTCCCTCAAAGAAGTAATTTCTTGAAAAGATCTTTCATACTTCATCTTGAAAGTATTCCTCTCCCTTATCAACTGCTTCATTTGAGCTTTATTTGATTTTGCAATATTTACCCCAATGTATGTTGTCATAATTAGGTCAATCCTACCTTAAGGGTCATCATATGACCAAATGCCTTCTCAATGCCAATTATCTTTGGCCTTTTTTTTGAGGGTATAATAGAAAGGTCATCATGGATCCAATCTTGATCCGATATACATTTACTTTACTTCTTCAATATTTAAATTTTAATCCTTGTCATTACTATGTAAAATTTGTCAAATACCAAAGGTGCACTTAGATCCCACCCAGGGAATACCATGATCCCTGCCTCTTGTAGTATTTTCCTTCCCCTATCTGGTGTCATAACACTGAGCTCATGGTTAAGATCCATCTTTAATATGTTCAACAACTGTTTCTCATTGTTCGGAGTGATATTAGAGATTGACTCTTTAAGTTTTTTAGCTTTAAAGTTATACAAAAAGGTCTTGAATTATTCTGATTTCACAAACTAATCATAAAAACCAAAAGACTCTTTAGAAAAGAGCCTATCATCTTCATCATCTTTCAACTCTACGGACACCATTTTTTCGTCCATCAAGGATTTCCATGTACTCATCAAATATCATTCTTGGGGCCTATTGAAATGATGTTGATCCTTGTTTTCTTCATCACACTCCTCACATGATGATATGCATTCTATATGTTTCATCTCTTTCATCTTCTACTCCTATTCCTAGTTATAATTTGCTACTATTTCCTCAGCTTCTTGATCCTCCAAGTTCTTGAAAACATCCTTTGCAAGAGATGGAATGTGTTCATGTCCACTAAGGCTTTTATTTTTCCTCACATAATTTATATAGCCCTTAGGGTCATATCCCTTTTGGGATTAACTTGCTTCAAGTTATATTGTGCCAATAATTTATCCCTAATGAGATCATAGGATTTTTTTGAAATAATAGTGAAGTTGTCGAAGTTGAGGGTGCCTGGCATAAATGATTTTTTTTCAAGCTGAGGCCAAATGCATAAAACTAGATTATTCTATTTTCCAGAGAATCTCCAAGTATGCAATCCTAGCAGGAAATGTTTTGGGGAATTTATAAGGCGCCCTTTCAAAACCAAATGCTCTAATCATAGGAAAATCCTTATGAATGTATCGGTCCCCCCATTTTTGATTTATTATCTTCCTCTCACCAAATTCCTTTAGTCTCAAAAACCTCTTAATTTCCTTAGAAATAGAATAATCACAAGGATGATTATACATCCTATAAATTATCTTTACAAAAAATCTTGAAAATGAACATAATGGGATCCTATGAACCTTGAGCCCCAAATAGAAGTCCACAATTGGACTGTTAATGACTCTCTCTCTGTTCCCGCGTGTCTAATTCTTAACCCTTCTAGCCACATGCCCACCTCTTGACCATAAAAGAGTATCACATGTATTAGGATATAATAATGCCTAAAGTAGATGTGTTTAGGATCCTTTTTACTATAAATCAAACCAATATCTATCATTCTAGAAATATACTCTGCATAATTGAATTTAATTAGGTTTACGATGCTAGACATCTTCTGCAATTACTATTGGAGAAATAAACATGAAGTCTGGGGCTTCAGTTCCCATCACCTTCCCTACTAAGTACTAAGTGTATTTCATGTATGGCTCAAATAGGTCAACACTAAATGGAGGGCCATATTAATCATTGAAAGGGATGAATTTACCATTTAATTTGGGTCTTTTCTGGAGTAATCTCCACTCCTTATAGGTCGTATCCAACCTTGCATACTCATTCTCTAGGTCTATGAAATTTATATGATAATCTAGTAAAACATCTAAACCAAACACTTCAGTCACTACATTTTTGGATATTTAGACAAAGGGATCTCCTTACAAGTTGAATATGGATTTCTTCTCATGTTTTTAATGTTTTTCAAGCAATTTTAAGAGATTAATATTTACAAAAATGTTTTGGACCATGAGTCTCCCTAAATTCATTTTCCACGGGTTACAGATTGGTTGATGATAAGTTCTCCCTACATAGTAAAAAATGAATAATTCATACCCCTCACACTAGTCCATATATCTCCTAATTCCTTATATCTATCATCAATTTTATCTACCTCGGGTCTATTTTGCACAAAATTTCTTGATTTTGGACCCAACCCTTCCATTTGGTCTAACATGTCTTGATGTAAGTTTCTTGTAGGTGTAGATTTTGTTTTAGTTTTCTATTTCTTATTGTTTTCATTTTCACATTTCTTCTATCTTTTTCCCCTCAATTTAATAGGGCCTTTCATTGGTGTAATCAAATTATTCATAGAAGAAAACTTTGCAAATACTGGAAAGATAACCTACTTGAGAATGATCAAAGGATGTTGTTCTTACTCCGTTTGTGAATTCACTTGGCTCTTCTTCTCTACAATTTATGTCTTGAGAGTTTTTCTTATAATGAAACCTAATTTGATCAATGATATTTAGAGAAATTATTTGCATCAACCATTAATGTTTGAACAATCAGTCATCAATGCTTCCATGTTTTAAAATTCAAAAAGTTGAATTAACATTTGTTACCATTGCTGAAAACTTCTAATTGATATGTCAATGTGATCTCCACTGGCTCCATATTTTTTGGTTTATCTGCTAGATCAGTGAACCCTTCAAAATTTCCCTTTTATCCTTTAGTGTTGTTTGATTTCTCTTTATTCCATCAAAGCAACTCCTACCAATCTATTTTGCTTATGTAAACAAACCCTCATCTTAAGCACCTTATGGAGGAAATAAATGTTGCATCCCTCTGATGAATATTTTTAACTAATCAAAATCTTATTTTGATCATTATTTAGAAAACACTTTATGTTTGCCATTGCTGTAAATTGCATTAACAAAAATCATTCAAGAAGTCATTCCGATATCACGTGTTACTCTGATAAGTTTTATACCTAGGACTGAAAAGACCTTCCTTTGACCAAGATACTCACGAATACTATCAGTGTAACTTTCACTATCAGAAAGATTATTTAGGACCATTTTTATGGATATAGTTTCTGCAATGAAAGTTATCGATATAACTTCCATCTATGAGATTCACAACTCATTGTGATTAGGTTGTATTGCAAAAATTTTTGTCGATGATTTATAATATAGATACATTTCTTTCTTTCAATTCCTTCATCAATGGAACTAATGGAATATTTCTCTGATATTATTTATTGAAGTAACTTGTGATATCGGGCTTAGAATTTTTTTTTGTTCTAATAGATTCAGTCTCCCTGATGAAAATCATTGGCAAAATTCTAGTCGATAATGTTTTTATTTATCTTCTTTTATAATGGTTCATCTTATCACTGGGACTTCTAAGGATGTTATGTACTGAAGATATCCTTAGTTCACTTAGCTTTATTATTAGTGAAATAAATTTAGTAATTCACTGATGCAGTTTAAGTAAACACCATCGGAGTAACATGTGTGATCAGAGAGATCGTTCCTCTTTGTTTTGATGGTATTCATTTCCCTGATGAAATTTTCATCAGTGAATCCTCCTACGATGCATCATTCACTTCTGATTTCCTTTGTCGATGTAATATTCAAAGGGATTGGCTGATAACCAATGAGGTATTTTCCTTTGTTTAGTTCTCTTGTTGGTGAAACAAATAGGTCATTTGTCCTATAATAAACCATCAGGGTAACTTTCCTTATCGATCCCATCTCAAAGTTTTCTTCCAATAGTCTTGTTCTTTTAATAACCTCATGTTTTTCCTTTAATCATTTATCGGGGTAGCACATAAACTAATATGTTGAGTTTCATTGATGACTCCATATGTGAAACTCACTTATTTTTGTAAATTCCCAATCGGTGCAAAAATAATCACCTTTCTCCAATATGCCAAAACCTACTACATACACAGAATAACATCAGAGGAAACTACATAATGTTTTACAGATGAGTGAAATATCTCAATAATTTTATGTATCAATGGTATTAGGATGTCCTTATAAGTAATGATGGAAATATTTATGAATTTTATACTAGAAGGCCAGACTAGTGCTCACAAGTGTGTAGAGATTATTTAAGAAAACTTTAGTAGCTCCAACCTTTGATAAAATACAAAATATTAGTGATGACTAAAAGTGGCTATGAGAGGAACATATACATGAATACTTGATGGTATTTTGACCCTTAATTTTTGCAAAAAATTAAGGTACCTATTGTCAGTCAGGATTGCACCTATAGATGGATGCAAAATCTAGCCATCCTGTTGGAACATGGAAACACTCTCCTTGGTGGATGAGAGAATGAATCTTTGGGTTCTAGGCCTGTTCCTATTAGATTCAGGATATCACCTAATGCTAACTTTTATGGTTTTGGGAAAAGGGAGAAGGAGAACTTAAAAAAGAAAACTACATAAGAAAGGTGATACACCAAAGATGGATGTAGATTTATTAGAATTGCAAGACTGTACCTATAAAACATACATTACTAAGTTCTTCAATAGTTTTCACTTCTTAACACCTAGGATGACCAAGAGATTACTATTAGGGTTTGATACCACTAACGGTGAAGATCCGATCAACAAACAGATACTTTCTGCTAAAGGATGATTCTTTATAACTTTTAGAATAGGAATTTGAGAAATTCACTATTCTATATTTAAAAGAGAAGAAACACTTAAATGCGGAAATTTAGAAGGATAGATAGCAAAACTCAGAAAAGATGTATGAATAGTAAGGCCAACTTTATTATCTCCAAAATCTACAAAATGGTTACAAAATACAAAGGAAAATGGTAAAAGGAATAATATGTTCACTAATACCTTAAAAATGCCAAAATTCTAAACCCCTACTAATGAAAAAGAAGTCCAATTATATAGCCTACAAGGCTAATTCTGAAAATGAGATCCCCCCTAAAAAAGTGCTTCCAAATAGAAAGGTATCCCTCATTTTTAGCCTCAAATGGTGTCCCTAAGATATAGCCTCTAACAAGCCCTCCATGCTTTCAAAATCCCTAATTTTAAAGCATAATCCATGCCTAAAATCTAGCCCTATCATCATGACTACTGCCCTAATTATTGGTTTTAATAAAGGATATAAATCCTTTTTACAATGTTTTAACCAATATTTATTTTATTTATTTTTGAATAAAATTCAAAATATCAAACCTACACTATCTAACTTACAAAAATTAATCCCTAAGTCTAAGAAGAACTAAGTGGAAGAGGGTCGACATGACCACTCTTCCCACTTGCTACAATATGTGAAAACAAAGCAGTGAGGTGGCATTTGTTTGAAATACCAAGGCCTATAGGATTGGGACATATGCCTTACTGGCATTCAATGTTGCAGTAGTGCGGACTCCAAAAAACTCAAAGGCATCTATCATTCCTCGAGACTCATGTTATTATTTACTTCTCAAAGAAGAATCAGGAAGAGTTGAAACCCTAGCTCAACTCTGGAAAAATTCTCAATGAAGCTTGGTTTACTATTAATGAAACTCTTTGTCTTTGATGATCTTCATCCTGGCATGAGATTTGAACTGAGAACTACATTTTGTAGAACTCGGGTTTACTTCAGTTGATCTAGAGTTTCATTTTGTCATCCTCGACATATGTCTGTTGCTTCAACATGAAACTAGGAACTCGACTTTTGTATATGCATTTTTACACTGAAGTTTTAAAGCCATGAATCATGGCATTTTGTATCTTTTTTATGAATCTCAGGATTCTTGGAATGAACTAGAGTGTATCTGGGTCACTGCATGTTTTAAATGGAACTCAAGTTGCATTGTTTGCTAGAATCGGCCTCCATATCTGCATTCTTTTGTTTAACTGGAGTTTATGTTGTTTTCATAAACTTGAGCTCTCTGTTCTTTGTGTCCATTTATTTATCTACATACCATAATAATAATGGTGCATAATATTCCTTGGTTGAACTTGGACTCCAATATTTGTTGAAGTCGACATCTCTCATATCGGGCTCGAGCTAGTATGGTTTGATGGGCTGTGAACTGGGTCTTACCACCATAAGCTTGGGCTTGGTTTGGAGTGTGGCTAAAAGATATGGAGATGTCTTACTTGAAGCTTGGCCTCTTCCAACTACATCTTAAGACTTATCCCCAACTCATGGTGCACAAAAAAAAAAAACCTTTAAGCTCGGACTCTACCTCTAATCTGCAAGTTAAAAAGATAATTTATCTTCTTCTCCATCTTCCTGTTGTACTTGTTCTATTTATTTTTCCCCTTTTTATGAATTTTAACCCATGTTTGAATGAGGCCGTGACTGGTGCTTTCCTCTTAATCTTTGAATGTGTATCCAAAACTGATGTTGGATTTTCAGCTTGTGGGTACTTATCTTTTGAACTCCTTTTCATTATAAGTCACAACTTGACTGTGAATGTGTCTTGGCTTTTGTTATTCTTCTTCTCTCAACTTGAAGCCATGAATAACTCATGATCTATGAATCTTGTAACATAAAGTTACACATGGATATAAATCAACTTTAAGCTCAATTTTCTTCACCTTCAATCTCGGTTTTGACTGGTAAGCCTTGATCCCTTGAACCGACAGATTTCCAGCATGAAACTTGTTTATTTTACCACTTATGATGTGGGTTTTACCTCTTTGATAACGCACCACAAATTATGGATCCCCTTCAGATAACTTAGCATAGCCCAAACTGTGACTGATCTTTGAGATTCAATTTCAAACAACAGACACAAGTTATTTTGCAATCATATACAGATAAGTTAACTTCACCTTTCATTTGCTTTGTATTGTTGTCGGCAGCTTTAGAACATCTTTTGTATCTCTATTTTTTCCTGTTTCTTGAAGCATATACAAATGATGTTTTAGTGCACAAAATAAAACCCACTTTGTTTCCTTCCCGTGAAGTACATCTTTGTTCATATTTTTTACTCATAAGAACTCTCATAGCTTATGAACACACAACTCAAGCATAAATAAATAAATTTTAGGGCTCGACTGTAGATTTTTACTAAAATTTTTGAAAAATTATAAAATGAATAACATATCATAGCTTATGAACACACAACTCGAGCATAATTCATACACACGATTACTTCTAAAATGCTACTTCATTGTACAATCACTGTCAATAATTTTTATTTCCATCTTAGCTTCTTTTACTAACAAATGAAAATAGACATTTTGAAATTTGAATTCAATGCTGAAAAGTGTGAACATCTTAAACCTCACTGATATATGTTACCAGGATTGAACACAATTCTCTTTTGTTTTGATGCTGAATATGAATCCTTGAAATAAATGCAATAAGATATAAAAATGTTTGTTTATTATCAATGAAGTTCGAGCATTCCTTCTGTAATCAACAACAACAGTGATATTATTGAATTTGTACTTTGGAATCAACAAAGATATATTATACCAGTGTTTATGTAACTGTAACTTGGTATTTGATCATGACTGTTATGAAACACTTTTGGCACTTTGCTTTGATATTTCAGCTTGTTTTGCACCTTCTTTCTTTGATTGTGAAGTTGAAACCAGTCATCTTGAAACACTGCAAAATATTTTGTTAAGCTCTCAAACAACAACATTATGCATTTGTTAGATTGGTGAACATAATAAGCAATTTTAGTTTATGAAAATGTCAAAATGACACTTGTGAATCAACATTCAGACCATTATGTTCACTAATCAACAAAGGTCCTGCAATCTTTGCTTCTCAGTTGGAAACATTAAGTCCCTTTCTGAAACTTTGTTTATGTGAATACTTATGGTTTATATTCATCACTTAGATGCCAACTGCTATGACCCAACATATTTTATAATAGCATTGCTATTAATCTCTTTTACTTAGACATATGATATCAATTAATCATTATGGCATCATCTATAGCTGAATATATCATTGTTGCCCCTCCCCTTTTGCAGATGTTCACTCTCTTCTGCACACACATTACTTATTTAATTTGCAAGTTTGATTCTTGTTGGCTGTAACATCTTTCAATTAGGAACAATCTGCATCATTTGATTTCATATGCATTTCTTATAAAAACACTGTTATTACTCTATTGTGTCTTCCTTTCTTTCCTGCATATCATACTTTAGAATTTGTGGACATCTCTCTCTTGCACACAATTGATTCTGAATCCCCATGTTAGGTTGATGGATTCAATCAAAAAATCCATGTCTGTATGTAAATGTCATGTGGGATGACATTTATGTATGAATGTGGGTTTTCTGATTGGATTTATTGACCTATCTTGTGGATGCTCTGCTTTCCTAAATAGCAATCCCTTCCTAATGCATGATAACAACTATATGCAGTAAAAGGTTTCATAAAACTATGTCCCTTTGATACTTTATTTAGTTATTGCATATGTATACCTTTTTGTTGCATTGATGTTTACATAATTGATATGCAATTCTGAAAGTGTGACTGCAACATGCTATTTTGAGGGATTTATGCATTGTTTAGATCCAACTTGGATCTAAATACTCTTTCTCTCTATGATGCAGGATAAATCAGAAGAATATTTTAGGATGAAGAGAAGTTAGAAGACATGAAGATCCAGATGACCAGTTATCAGAATGAAAAAAGACCTCTCCAAGGCAATGCTTAGATCCCTAAATCCTCTAATGCTCTTTTAGTACTTTCAACATTGTACATCTTCTATATGTTTGCAATTGAAATATGTAACCTATGAAGGAATAATTTCTTATTACATTCATTTTGGATGTCCAATGTAATGATCCATTTATGAAATTGAATTTTTTAAATTTTGATCAATACCTAGAACATTATTAATGTTATCATGAATGCAAAAGCAAAGCATTTGTCTTCAATATCTGAATAGTAGTGTTAAATAGATGTACCTTTATGAAATCCTTGTGCTATTTATAGTTGCTATGTTGTATGTGTACTTTTATCCTTCAAATTTGAACAATTCTATAACTTAAGACAATGACTATAAAATTCATAATCTAATGTAAGATAACAATCAATCTATCATTTTAGTGTGCAACTAAAATGATAACATTTTTTGGCGACCTCTCAGGGGTGTTTGCTTGCTGAAAAAAAATTAGACCAGTTGCTTTTTGCTTAACCATTGGGTCAGAGTCTTCAATCTTTAGGAACAACTAAAATTCTCAAACTGACAACCAACTGAAAACTGAAAAATGAACCTAGAACTAAAACTTGTGCTGATCAACACTTAGAGAAAACAAAAACTATCTATGAACAACACCCTGCACTTCAATATTTATGTCTGAACCTATGTTTATGATGTGATAAAACAAAATTTGTCCATGTATCATATGATGGACATAATTTAGACAATGGTAAATGCTGTCCAAAAATAGAAACAACTAAACCATAGGCAGAATGAGCTTGAACAGTAACCTCAGTTGTATGGTATAGGTGTGGACATGATGCGTATGATATGGGATAGTGGAAATTATCCATTTCTAATGTGATGGGTATGATTTCCATGCACATATCATGCAATTGATCTTGCTATTTTTGTTCATTCTTCCTTTGAAACTAAAAAAAAAACTAACTGAAAAACAACTTCTCTTCCCACCATG
Organism: Thuja plicata; assembly: GCA_018584345.1. Taxonomy (NCBI): domain Eukaryota; kingdom Viridiplantae; phylum Streptophyta; class Pinopsida; order Cupressales; family Cupressaceae; genus Thuja; species Thuja plicata. Next base: position 1,978,739 of record MU223836.1, on the reverse strand, counting down.
ATCCAGTTGTTGAGCTATTCAGCATTTATAACCAGGAATCCAAGGGACTTCTCGATTATGGATGATTTGTATCTTCTTAATTTAACCATTGTGAGAATAGGAGTACTATCTGCAACTAACTAAAGGAAACTAAATATGTGCAAAGCACTTATTCACACCAAACTAACCTCAAAAGCAACACTTGAGGTGGATCCCATTAACTAGGATTGCTAACTCTTCTCCTTCAATTGTAGACAAATGAAAAGAATTGTGTGGCATGCTAGCTGTTATGACATATGGACCAACCCATAGAGCATCAAATTTTGAATGCTTTCTTGGTTTGCTTTTCAATTCATCCCATTTTAGAACAATATCTCCCAGCTGGAAATTCTTGGGAGATGCCTTCTTATCAAATGATCTCTTCATTTGAGCTTGATGAAGCTCAATTTTCTATAATGCATCTCTCCTTTTCTCCTCTAACGCATTCAGCTGAGCCAACCTTGGTACCATAGGTTCCTCATCAATCATGTCCAACTGATGCATGAAATCAAGTGCTGGAAACTCAATTGAAATGGGTAATCTAGCCTCCTTACCATAAACCAACATGTAAGGAGACATTCCAGTTGACCTCTTTGTAGTTATTCTATCATCCCAAAGTGCTAATTTAAAATTCTCATACCAAGAACGCTGGTTACCCTCTACGGTCCTTTTTTATGATCTGAACTAGGTTCTTGTTGGTGGATTTGGCTTGCCCATTACCTTGTGGGTAATAACTTGATGATGTATTCAGGTACAGTCCTTTGTTAATAGCCCATTCAAAAACTCAATTTACTATAAATGCAAGGGCATTATTAGAAATGATGGAATATGGTACTCCAAATCTGCAAACCAAATCTTCATAGAAGTTCAAAACAACTATTTCATTTGTCTCTTTTAGAGCAACTGCTTATGTCCAATTTGTAAAATAATCCATGGCTATTAGTACCCAGTTATGACCTACACTTGAAGGTGGGTTAATAACACCAATAAAATCAAGACCCCATTTCATTAATGGCTAGTCAACTTGAATTGGTTGTAAAGGCAACACTGCTAATTTCTCTTTTCCAGCAAATATTGCACACTGTTTGCATTTCCTTACCCAGGCATGTGAATCCTTAAACATATTTGGCCAATAATAGCCTGCTTTCATCACTTTAAGAGTAGTAGCTCTTGGTGAGAAATGACCTCCAGCTGGCCCTTTATGGAACTCATGCAAAATATGATCAATTTGATATGGTTTAATGCATCTTAATAGGACACCTTGCAAATCCTTTTTAAATAAAATATTATTCAGTAAACAATAAGGAATGGATTGTAATCTGAAATACCTCCATTTTGATCTTTCCAATTCTTTAGGATAGCATCCTATTTGCAAGAAGGTAATCATATCATCCACCCAATCACTCTGAGAATTTGGGATTGCAATTTGTTCATTGTCTTCTAAGGCCAAGACAATTTCAGAATCATTTTTTGGAGTTCTATCTCCATTTCCAACAAGTTGTTCACATAAACCCTTACCTCTTACCAGCTTGGTAACTTTGATTTCAATGTCATATTCCATTTCCTTTGTGATCCAGCCAGCTCTTTTGGTGTTGAAGTCCTTATTCAGTAAAAACTCCTTGACAGAAGGATGTGCAACCATTAAATTTATCTTGTTGTTAGAAAGAATATGTCTGAATTTCTTCAGACTTCTAATTACAACAAGTACATGCTTCTCAATAAATGAATAATGTAGTTCATAGTCCTTTAGTCCTTGATTGAAAAAGCTATTGGCCACTCACAACCTATGTCATTTTTATGAACTAACATGACAGCAATACTATCAACATTCCCATATGCATACAAGATGAAATCCTTTGAAAAATTAGGATTTAACAAGGTAGGGATAGTAGATAATGCTTCCTTAATCAATTCAAAACTAAGTTTTCCTTTTTGGGTCCATTTGAAAGCAATACTTTTCTTGAGCATGATTATTAATGGCATTAGTATCTTGCAATATCTGGAATGAATCTCCTAACAAAGTTGATTCTTCTTAAGAAGCTTTGAAGGCCCTTTTTATGAAGAGGAAGTGGCAAGGCAAGGATAGCACTTAATATTTTGAGTTCAATAGTGATACCCTCATTTGAAACAATAAATCCCAGTAATTTGCCTTCATGGACAACAAATATGCTCTTTTTGGGATTTAAAGAAATACCATATTCCCTGCATCTCTCAAAGATAATTCTCAAATGCTGAAAGTGTTATGATGTATTCTTTGAGAAAATAGTTATATCATCCAAATAGACAAGTACAAACCTGTACATTAAGTTTATGAAGGCCTTGTCCATAGCCTTCTGAAAGGTTGCACCTTCATTTGACAGTGTTAGTAATAACTGAGGGGGGGGGGGTGAATCAGTGGCCTCAAAATTTTATCCTTCAAACATTTAACCACCAATCAAATAAAACTTAGATTATTAAGTCCCTACAAGATGCATGCCTTGAAATACTTATAATGATTTAACTGTCTGTCAGTTTTCCTTGTCTGTCCTTATTCTCCTTGATTACCGATATGCAGTATAACTATTTACTAAAACTCAGTAAATAAGTAGAGTATACTGATCAACCCAGTGTTAACTATGTCAGATACAAAATAATAAAGAAATGAATCATACACACATAACACATGAATTTTTAACATGGAAACCTTGTTAAGGAAAAAACCACTGGGACCTGTACCCAATTTTTTTGCTCTTCTAAAGTGAGCCCTGTTAGGAGCCAACCCTGTTAAAGGTTACAAACACACTGTTAAGTGTGACCTTGTTAGAGGTTTTTATACATAGAGGTTATCACTTAGTATCGGGCATCTATTGCTACCATCCTTGAATCAGCCTCCTTAGACTGTCAATAGGTATCGGGCAAGTCCAGTGCTACTTTCATGAATCAACCTTTTTGGCACTCCTTGGGATGTACCTTAATATATAGAAGACTGTTAAGTCCTACTCTGTTAAGAGAATTGATGCTTCAATGGTTAAAATGAAACACTATGATCTGTTCATGATGCAACTTTGAATTGCAGATTTTTAGATCTATTTAAGTACATTACCTCTTTGATCAATGTATCAATTCAATTCTTTATGCTCCACACTTTCTGCTCTGTAATGCTGTGCTTCACTGCTCGTCGGTGTCTGCAAAATTCTTTTTCTCTCCTTCTGCTTGATTAATCAGGACTGTATGAAGTTATTCTTCATCATTTTCTCTTCAGCATCCTCTGTCTATTCACTCCCCTTAATCCCATTCGTAAATGAATTAAGCTTGTCTCTTATATAGACATGATATTCATTGTTTCTTGATTCTTGATTCTTGGCGTGAAAAAAAATCCAACCAATTTGATTTAAAGCATAACTTCTAATTTACCTCGTAGTTATCTTCTTGGAAACTATACAAATCTTCTTTAAATTAATCACTTAACTCTGGTCAAATCATTGGATTTTTACTCATCGGGCAACTCTATTTTCAGCTCGTCGGGCATCCTGTAATTTCTCTTTGTCAGGCAACACTGTCTTCTTCTCGTCGGGTATCACTGTGACTTTTCATCTTTGCCTTTACCAATGGTGTGCACTCTATCGGTGTTATCTGTCACTTAGTGAATACTTGAATTTTATGCATTGCTGAAAGCATAACCTTTGTTCCATTGATTATCTGAAGTCTTTGGCATTATGTACATGACCATTCAGATGATATCAAGTTGACATCAATGACAATACAAACCATTAACTAATTTAATGCATTGCATTATCTTCAACTTAACATTATCAAACATTCAATCAGTTACATGTCATCAATCTCTCCCTTTGGCATTAATGACAACATACTATATTATCACACTATACTATTTCTAATACAATATGAAATACAACAGTTGAGATTCATCAAACTACCAATATTTTTGTTCTGATAACCGATAAATGTCTGACCTCTGGTAAGCTCTTGTTTTAGCTTAGATTTAATTCTTGTAGCTCTTTGTCTTCTGATGTGTTGAGTCCTCTTCTTGTGTCAATTTCTCTCCTTTGAATGTTCTCTCTTTTGTGTTGTCTTTTTCTCTTTTCAACAACTCTCCCTTTGTGTAATCTTTTATACAACTTTCTCTCCCTTAGGATATAATATCTCCCCGTTGGAGTAATCTGATAATGGATAATCTCTCTCCCTTTTTTAGAATAATGTGATAATATGGATAATCTCTCTCCCTTTGACAATAATGCCAAACAGATATCTCACATTCTTGTCAAACAATATTTTCTCTCCATCCATAATATATTCCTTAAATTTCCCTTATCCATCTGCAATACAACAATATGCTATGGTGAACAGTTCTGGTATATACCTGTCTGTATATAGATGTATCTTTGAAGTTCATCTCTTTGCTTTCATCAACATGAATGATATTCTGATAATATGTAGGCTGATGCAACCTTCAGTCTTTTTACTTACTAGTAGACATGGGTTTGACCCCTAGTCTCTTTCTCAAGTACTCAAATGTATCCTTGGGCAGTGGCTTGGTGAAGATATCAACTAATTGTTCTTTTGATTGCACATACTCAAGTATCACCTCTTTTTCTTGAATTTGTTCTCTCAAATAATGATACTTGATTGCAATGTGTTTAGTCTTGGCATGCATGACTGGATTCTTGGAAATGTTTATTGCGCTGGTGTTATCACTATAGATAATCACTGGTTCTAAGATCTTCATATGCATACCTTCTAGCAACTATTTGATCCATAAAATATTTGGAAAATTACAGCAACAACAACATATTCTACTTCTGCAGTAGACTGTGAGATGCATCCTTACTTCTTGCTAATCCATGTGACAAGTCTGTCACCCATAAAGAATGCTCCTCCAGTTGTTCTCTTCCATTCATCAAGATTTCCAGCCCAATCAGTGTTGGTAAACACCTTAAGTTCAAATTTGCCTTCTCTTCTATACCAAAAGCCGAATTCCTTAATGTTCTTCAGATATCTTAGAATTATTTTCACAACAGTCATATGTGATTCCCTAGGGTTAGTAGAAAATCTAGCAACAATTCCTACTACATGTGCAATATCTGGTCTAGTGTGTACAACATACATGAGTTTTTCAATTATTGATTTGTACAAAGTTTGATTTACCTCTGTTGTCTTTTCCTCCTTTGTTTACTTACATCCAGTAGCCATCGATGTTCCAACTGGTTTGGAATCTTCCATCTTGAATATTTTCAGGACCTCTTTGATGTATTTGGACTGTGTAATGAAAATACCTTCACTTTGTTGAATGATCATTAGACCAAGAAAAAAATTGATCTCCCCAAACATAGACATCTCAAACTCTTTGCTCATCTCATTAGCAAATGATTTGCATAGCATATCATTGCCTCCAAATATGATGTCATCAACAAATATTTAAGCAATCAAAGTGTTAGCATCAGTATCTTCCTTCAAATAAAGATTATTGTTTTCACTAGTCTTACAAATCCAATAATTATAAGATAGGAATGAAGTCATTCATACCAGGCTCTAGGAGCTTGTTTCAATCCATAAAAGGCTTTGTGAAGTCTACATACTATGTTTCTCTTGTCTGTATTGACAAACCCTTCTGGTTGCTCAATGTATACCTCTTCTTCAAGTATTCCATTTAGGAATGCTGACTTGACATACATTTGATATACTTTGAATCCTTTGAATGTAGTATAAGAAAGTAGTATCCTTACTCCTTCTATCCTAGAAATGGGTGCAAAGGTCTCTCCATAGTCTATACTTTCTTCTTGTGCATACCCCTTGCATACTAGTCTTGCTTTGTTTCTTGTGACTTCTCCATTCTCGTTCAACTTATTCCTGAATATCCATTTTGTACCAATGACATTCTTGTCATCTGGTCTTGGCACAAGTGACCATGTCTTGTTCTTCTCAATCTTTTCAATCTCATCATTCATAGCACTTATCCATTCCTCATTATCTAGTGCAACATTGACAAATTTTGGCTCAAACTCAAAAAGTAAACAATTTGAGTTTAAAGACTTACTTCTTGTTCTTGTACCAACTTTCTTATCTCCTATGATTTGGATCTCTGGATGGTTCCTTCTTACCTATCTTGCAAGTATAGGTACAACACTTTGTGTATCAGATTGATCATTATTTTGATCTTCATTCTATTCTTCATCACCTTGCACATTATTTTGATTATTATCCTGACCGTCGGTAACAACAGTCTGACTGTCGGTTGCAACATTCTATTGTTCTGGAATTAAGTACTATTGCTCGGGTAGAGTGTTGGGTTCTTCATAGTATACAAACTTGCTGTAGTCCTCTGGTTCTTTTGTGCTTTCTAGATCATTCTTTTCTGCAAATTCATCTATCTTTACATTTGCACTTTCAATAATTTTGTTAGAAGCCTCGATGAGACATTTATAAGCTTTACTCTTGGTGGAATACCCCAGAAAAATACGTTCATCACTCTTGGCATCAAGATTTCCATTTCTATCATTCTTTAAGACATAACATTGACTACCAAATATTTTGAAGTAATTTACATTGGGTGTTTTACCATACCATAGCTCATAAGGTGTCTTCTTTGTGTCTTTCTTCAATTGTATGTTGTTTAGTGTGTAGACAACAGTAGTGACAGCTTCCCTTGAGAATGTTTGGGTGATGCCTTTTTCTATCATCAGTGTTCTAGCACAATCAACTATTGATCTGTTCCTTCTCTCACCAATCCCATTTTGCTATGGTGTTCTTGTTGCAGAAACCTATCTTTTTATACCATGCTCATTACATAAATTAGTGAATTCATCTGATATAAATTATCCTCCTCTATCTGACCTCAAAAATTTCATATCCTTACCACTTTGTTTTTCTACCATATCCTTATACCATTTAAACATCTTGAATGCTTCAGATTTATCTTTAAGAAACATAACTGTCATCATTCTAGAGAAATCATCAACAAAGAGAATAAAATATCTATCTCCATAATAACTCTTTGTCCTCATTGGTCCACATAAATTAGTATGGAATAATTCTAGAATTTCATTAGATGTATGGGTTTTGCTTTTGAAACTAGACTTAGTCATTTTACCTTTTTGACAATTCTCGCACATGATGTTGTCTGGATTTGTCATCATCAGTAAGCCTCTTACATTTCTCCTTTTGCTTATTTTCATCATGTTGTCAAAATTCACATGACACAATATTTTGTGCCGCAACCATATGTCTTTGTTTCTATTCATTAAGCAAGTGGTGTTAGCATCATTCAAATAGAATAAGTTACCTTTAGTCTGTTCACCAGTACCAATCAGTTTTCCTAATTCATTGAAGATTTTTGCCTTCTTGTTCTCAAATGCTACTTTGTGACCTAAATTATTTAGCTGAGAAACACTGAATAGATTATAATTCAATCCTTTTACCCAATAAGAATTTTCACATTTAATCAGGTTATTCAACATTATAGTTCCTTTACCTTCAATTGGACAAGGTATATTATTACCCATTCTTATTGTTCCACCATTATAATACTCAAAAGTGTTAAACTTTTCTTTATCACCGGTCATGTGGTGAGTGCAACCATTGTCTATAATATAGATGTTGTTCTTGCTAACCTTATATATGAGTGCAATTTCTACATACCTTTCATCTTCATCTGAATCATCCTTCACAGCTACAAATACCATCTCGATGTCTTCATCAGGTTTGGTGTCAGTATCTTCATCTTTGCAAGTAGCTAGGTAGCTAGCCTTCTTACCTTTGTCCTTGTAGTCTCGGGTATCTCTTCTTTCTGATTGTCGGTAACCTATGTAATATTTGTTATTACCTTTGTCAGATTTCTTCTCAAAATATTTGTCATTACTTCTGTCATCTTTTCTTCTGTTAGGACATCTTGCAGCAAAGTGTCCAATATTTTTACAATTAAAGCATACAAGTGGTAACTTGCCTTTGTATTTACCTTTGCCTCTCTGCATTCTTCTAGCCATAAGTTCTTTTATTTCATCTAGATCTTCTTCTTCACTTTCAATTTCACTATCTCTTCTAGATGTGTGTCTATGGATCGATTTGCTTATCCTCATAGAAGACTTAAATGTAGACACTAAGTTTGGTAAGACACTATTATCAAAGTTATTCATCTCAAATGAAATCAGTCTACCAATTAAAATATCAAGAGTAACTGTATTGTTTTCTACTTCTCTCATTTCTTGAATGACAGATACTCTAATAACATATATAGGCAGTAAGGTTCTTAAGATTTTACTTACCATTGTCTCCTCTTCAAGTGTACCTCCAACTCCTCGTATAGCATTGAATACTTCTTTTATCCTTGTGCTATAGTGTGTGATGTTTTCTCCTTCTTTCATTTTGAGATCATCAAATTTTACTCTAAGGCTTTCTACCTTGGCTCTCAGAACATTTGTATCACCTCCATGTACAAGCTTCAGTTTGTCCCACATCTTCTTTGCAGTTTTGCAATCCTTGACATCTTCAAATTCAACATCAGAGAGTGA
>MU223836.1:1959960-1970021 GCA_018584345.1 Thuja plicata | reverse complement strand
TTGGGCACATCTCGTTTGTTCATCTTGTGATCTTGACTTAGGTCTTGAAACCTTCCTTTCTAAGCACATAAGCTCTGATACCAATTGTTAGTAATAACTGAGAAGGGGGGGGGTGGGTGAATCAGTGGCCTCAAAATTTTATCCTTCAAATATTTAACCACCAATAAAATAAACCTCAAATTATTAAGTCCCTACAAGATGCATGCCATGAAATACTTATAATGATTTAACTGTCTGTCAGTTTTACTTGTCTGTCCTTATTCTCCCTGATTACCGATAAGTAGTATAACTATTTACCAAAACTCAGTAATTAAGCAGAGTATACTGATCAACCTAGTGTTAACTATGTCAGATACAAAACAATAAAGAAATGAATCATACACACATAACACATGAATTTTTAATATGGAAACACTATTAAGGGAAAAACCACTGGGACCGGTACCTCAAATTTTCACTCTTCTGAAGTGAGCCCTGTTAGGAGCCAACCCTGTTAAAGGTTACAAACACACTATTAAGTGTAACCTTGTTAGAGGATTTTATACATAGAGGTTGTCACTTAGTATCAGGAATCTATTGCTACCATCCTTGAATCAGCCTCCTTCTTAGACTGTCAATAGGTATCGGGAAAGTCCAATGCTACTTTCATGAGTCAACCTTTTTGGCACTCTTTGGGATGTACCCCAATATATAGAAGACTATTAAGTCCTGCTCTGTTAAGAGACTTGATGCTTCAATGGTTAAACTGAAACACTATGACTTGTTCATGATGCAACTTTGAATTGCAGATTTTCAGATCTATTTATGTACAATACCTCTCTGATCAATGTATCAATTCAATTCTTTGTGCTCCACATTTTTCGCTCTATGATGTTGTGCTTTATTGTTCATCGGTGTTTGTAGAATTCTTTAGCTCTCCTTCAGCTTGATTGATCAGGACTGTATGAAGTTATTCTTCATCAATTTCTCTTCAGCATCCTCTGTCTATTCACTCCCCTTAATCCCATTCGTAAATGAATTAAGCTTGTCTCTTATATAGACATGATATTCACTGTTTCTTGATTCTTGATTCTTGGCGTGAAAAAAAATCCAACCAATTTTATTTAAAGCATAACTCCTAATTTATCTTGTAGTTATCTTCTTTCCAACTGTACAAATCTTCTTTAAATCAATTACTTAACTTTGGTCGAATAAAACAAAGAAAACAACTAGTTAAGTCTATCTTTAGCTCTTGCCAGATAAATATTTTGTCATTTTCTAAACTCTCTATTCCGTTGGTCAACTCTATAGTTAGTCGTTGGTGACAACTGACAGTTCCATCGGCGTGACGCCAATTAGCTTTGGGATATCCATCTGTCGGGCATCATTGGATTTTTACTCGTCGGGCAACTCTGTTTTTAGCTTGTCGGGCATCCTATGGTTTTGCTTCATCGGGAAACACTGTCTTCTACTCATTGGGTATCACTGTGACTTTTCTTCTTTGCCTGTATCGATGGTGTGCACTCCGTTGGTGTTATCTGTCACTTAGTGAATACTTGACTTTTATGCATTGCTGAAAGCATAACCTTTGTTCCATTGATTCTTTGAAGTCTTTGGCATTATGTACATGACTGTTTAGATGATATCAAGTTGACATCAATGACAATACAAACCATTAACTAATTTAATACCTTGCATTATATTCAACTTAACATTATCAAACATTCAATCAGTTACATGTCATCAGATAGACCAAATGACATTTTTTGAAAAGCCATGGTCCCCCCTTTTGTTGTAAATGTTGTCTTGAACCTATTTTTCTCCTTCACCAAAATATGGTTATAACCAGAGAAACCATCTAGCAATGAGAACCATTCTGAACCTGAAATAATCTGCAAGATTTGTTTCATGGAAGGTAAAGTATGTCTATCCTTTAATGAAGCTCTGTTCAAGTCACGAAAATCAACACATAATCTGATTTCTCCATTCTTTTTCCTAACAGGAACCAGATTGGATACCCATGAAGTATGCTTTATTGGGAAAATGATATTTCTGTCAATCAACTTATTTAATTCTTTAATCATAAGAGGCTCTAATTTTGGATTTATTGGCCTCTATTTTTTCCTAACTGGCTTGGCTCTTGGTTCTAATTCAATTGTGTGTTGGTAAATACTAGGATCAAACCCTTTCAAATATGAATAACTCCAAGAAATAATATCATGAAATTCATTTCATAAGTTCACAAAGGTTTGATGTTCTTCAGGTGTACATACCTTTTCAAGTTTTAACACTTTATCCTTTGCAACAACAATTTCCTCATAGTGTTCTTCATTTATCTGCAAGCTAGATTTATCCTTTTTGAATTGATCATTAGTACCAAACATATATTCTAAGGTCATAAGACCTTTGGACATCTTATTTGTTCTCAGCTAAATAATCTGGTCCTCATATTGCTCCTGCAATCTTTGCTGGTTTGGCTGTGCAAACTCAGTTTCTTTTCTTAAAAAATTAACAATATGCTGGTCAGATTCAAAAACTTTCCAACAATCAGCATTTTTAGGGACAACAGGTCTAACAATCACTTTAACATAATTTATCCCCTTACTATTTCTGATCTCTGTTGGGATATCATACTGGTCCCCAATAGCAACAAGCCTATCAACATGTTTATTCTGATTTCTAGGAATGGACTGTAGATTAAAGGCTTCAAAACCTTCAATCAAATCCCATACAACGTGTTTGTAATTTTTTAATAAATCATTCTTGGTTGCATGTACATTCCTAACTTGATTCACAATTAATTCTAAATCACCATAAACTTGCAAACAACTAACACCTCTTTTAATGGCCCACTTCAATCCATTTATGAGGGCCTCATATTCAACCACATTATTTGTACAACTAAAAGTGAATCTAAAAGAAGCATAATACCTTTTATTTGCTGGTGAAACAAACATGAAACCCCCTCCTACACCCACTTTGCTGCATGATCCATCAAAGAACAACTTCCAAACAACATTAGGTTGTTGTTCTAGATCTAAATCTACATCTTTTTCCATGGCTGGAAGAAAATAAAAAATCTCATGGATAACATAGTTACCCAAACTTGGATCCTCAACCTGTTCATCTAAAATTCTTACATTGTCATTTTCCCAATCATCTAACAGCATATCAGGAAACTTACTTACTTATGTTTGAGCATCAAAACCCTCAGGTATTTCCTCTTGATCAAATAACACAATTGCTGATTCATTTCCAGTACTAGCAACATGTTTTTCAACACATAATTTTGTAATGGTTTATGAGGGTATAATAACCTTAGTACTGTACCTGGTATGGAATAGCATGTGAGTCTAGTCTGCTAATAGATAACCTCCTATCTTAGTAATAAATTCTCTTGACAATCATATAGAGAATTTAGGTGGTAAATCAATAATGTATACATCCATAGGAACTGAAAAAATAGGACAAGCATGTAGTGTTAAATATAAATCCATTATAACTCCCACAGTTGCCACAACTTTTCCATCTAACTGTACTACCCCTCTTTCCAATGGCTCATACTTCAGGCCTTACTGGTCAGCAATTTTCTTAGGCATGACTGAACTAGTTGCACTAGAATCAATCATGTAGTTATGGACTAAGTGTTGTCCTATAATAATAGTTACAAAAATGGAGGTGGCTTGACCAATTTAGATGATTGTTGGGATTTATTTGTACTCGAAGCAACTAAAACCTTAGGGGTTTGCTGAGATAAAACTTCATCAGATAAGGTAAGTTTTTGTAATGCTTCTTGCAATAAATATTTTTGGCCTAGAAGAGCCAAAACATCCCACATGGATAAGGGAATATTTGTTTTCTTCAAATGATCAACAATATTGAAGTTCTGAACACTAACCTTTTGTTGCTATTTTAAAATAGTAAGCTCCTTTGCTATTTGGATTGACTGTTCTACTTCCTTTTGAGCTTGTACATGCTGCTTCATTTGCTATTGATATGTAACAGTAGGCTATTGTACTTTATCATTTTGAGATTAATCATTTCCAACCTTTAATTTTGACCTTGTTACTGCTGCTATCGGTCTCCATACTTGATTGGGGTCAAAGTTTGCTGCTAAAACAACATCATCTTCACCAAAATTGACTAAAGATGCATTAGGATTACCTTGTGTTTGTGATTGGTCCAACTGTACCTCTGTATGGATATTAACTAGCAACCCCTTCAGAACATCTTATCTTCTAGCTTCTAGTGCATGAGGGAAATCCAACCAATAATGCCCATCATTGCAGGTGTTGCACCATTCTTCTTCTTACACATAATTATTTTGAGGAACCAATGTCATCACCTTGGAAGTACTTGGAGTTGCGTAGTTAAATGCTTGACCAACTTTTTCCCTTGAGATGGTCTCGACTGATTTGAGCTAGAGGCTTGATTCAATGACCTATTTTGCTGGTAAGAAGCTTGCAGAGGTATATTGTATTGGCCCTGCTACCTCTTCAAATTTGTAATTTCATTACCAAAATTCTACAATGTCTTCAAGATGCTGTCACTTGTGTCCTTTAGCTCCAGAGTTTGCTCTTTTATCTCTCTGATAGGAGCTGAGGCAACATGCTCCTCTACTGCAACCTACATATTTAATGCTGGTACTGGTAGAATAACCACAATACATGGTATGACAACTGGTACAACTGGTTGTATCTCTGCACAATAAGGCAATTGAGGCCTTGGAGGTAATTTTGTAGCTTGTATCAAGTTGTTTTCAGCTCTAACCACAACATCATAAGCAACAGGTAAAGTATTACCTCCCATAGACTGTATCATAAGAGCAATATCAGGGTTAAATGCTTTCAAAAAAGAAAAGAAATGCATAGTCATTAGATGGTCTAACAGATCTTGGAATTCTATCCCAAGTTCATTGAAAATGAAAGTTGAAATCAGAAATATGCTCATTGATATCTCTCTTAATAGTAGTTAATTGCTCAACCAAAGAGAATTTATCTGATCTATCTTCAAAATTACTGATCAAGATAGTACCTAACTCATCCCATATACTAATAGAGTTAACTGGTAAACTTCTAAAGTAGATTAACGCTTTACCCTTAAGTGAAGCTACTAATAGTTTCAATGCTACATCATCATGAGTAACTTGATGTAATCCACATAGAGTAGCAATGTCTTTAATATGCTCAATTGCTGATATATTATTCTCACCATTAAAATATGACAAACCTTTTAGTGTTGGTGGTGGAATATCATGATGTACAACAAATTGTAATGGGCTGCCAGCATTAAAAGCCACAAATGGAAATTTTCTAGCCATTTGTACTGGTGGCACTTGCTGTTGAACTGCAGTTTGCACCTGCTGCTAAACTACATATTACAAAACAATTTTTTTAAAATTGCGTTACCTTTCTCTGATATGTTTTCAATCCTGGAGTAGTAGAACCACTTGTGGATGCTACGACAGTGGACTGATTTCTTGTTGTTTTTTCAAAAATGGGTAATTCTGATCCAGTATTGTCAATAACACTTAAATCTTCAGGAAAACCAAAATCTTCAATTATTACCTCGTGGCTTTCAGAAATGGCATCTTGATCCTCAAAGATAGGATTTTAAAATAATGAAAAATTAGATCCCCTAAGAAAAGAGGATGATTCTCCTACAGATTGAGATGCTTTGTTTCTCCTTGCTGATCTACCACCTCTTTTGCTAGGTTGTAATTCTTGATAAATGAACCCTTCACTATTGTTTCTTGTAGGAGTCCTTCTCATTAAGATAAGTCCAACTGAATCTGTAGCAAAAAACTTCAAACAGAGTAGCCAGGTGTTTGGTAAAATACCTTCTTCAAGGAAAAAATACTACTATTCACACCAAAACAACAATAAGAAATAATAACTTGAAAGAACTGTGTAGCAGTTCGGGTCCCACCAGGCGTGCCAAAAATTGTTTTCAATCAGGATTGTGCCTATAGCTAGATGCAGAATCTAGCCATCCTGTTGGAACATGGAAACACTCTCCTTGGTGGATGAGCGAATGAATCTTTGGGTTCTAGGCCAGTTCCTATTAGATTCAGGATATCACCTAATGCTAACTTTTATGGTTTTGGGAAAAAGGGAGAAGGAGAACTAAAAAAAGAAAACTAAATAAGAAAGGTGATACACCAAAGATGAATGTCAATTTATCAGAATTGCAAGACTGTACCTACAAAACACACATTACTAAGTTCCGTAATAGTTTTCACTTCTTAACACCTAGGATGACCAAGAGCTTACTATTAGGGTTTGATACCACTAAGGGTGAAGATCCGATCAACAAACAAGCACTTTCTGCAAAAGTTTGATTCTTTATAACTTTTAGAATAGGAATTTGATCAATTCACTAATCTATATTTAAAAGAGAAGAAACACTTAAATGCAAAAATTTAGAAGGATAGATAACAAAACTCAGAAAAGATATATGAATAGTAAGCCCAGCTTTACTATCTCCAAAATCTACAAAATGGTTACAAAATACAAAGGAAAATGGGTAAAGGAACAATATGTTCACTAATACCTCAAAAATCCCCAAATTCTAAACCCCTACTAATGAAAAAGAAGTGCATTTATATAGCCTACAAGGCTAATTCCAAAAATGAGATCCCCCCTAAAAAAGTTCTTCCAAATAGAAAGGTATCCCTCATTTTTAGCCTCAAATGGTGTCCCTAAGACATAGCTTCTAACAAGCCCTCCATGCTTTCAAAATCGCTAATTTTAAAGCATAATCCATGCCTAAAATCTAGCCCTATCACCATGACTAGTGCCCTAAATATTGGTTTTAATAAAGGATATAAATCCTTTTTACAATGTTTTAACCAATATTTATTTTATTTAATTTTGAATAAAATTCAAAATATCAAACCTACACTATCTAACTTACAGAAATTAATCGCTAAGTCTAAGAAGAACTAAAAGGAAGAGGGTTGACATGACCACTCTTCCCACTTGCTACAATATGTGAAAACAAAGCAGTGAGGTGGAAATTGCTTGAAATCTCAAGGCCTGTAGGATTGGGACATATGCCTTAATGGCATTCAATGTTGCAGCAGTGCGGACTCCAAAAAACTCAAAGGCATCTATCATTCCTCAAGATTGGTGTTATTGTTTACTTCTTAGAGAAGAATCAAGAAGAGTTGAAACCCTAGCTCGACTCTGGAAAAATTCTCAATGAAGCTTGGTTTACTGTTAATGAAACTCTCTATCTTTGATGATCTTCATTCTGGCATGAGATTTGAACTGCGAACTACATTTTTTAGAGCTCAGGTTTACTTCAGTTGATCTGGAGTTTCATTTTGTCATCCTCGACATATGACTATTTCTTCAACATGAAACTAGGAACTCGACTTTTGTATATGCATTTTTACACTAAAGTTTTAAAGCCATGAATCATGGCATTTTGTATCTTGTTTATGAATCTTGGGCTTCTTGGCATGAACTAGAGTGTATCTGGGTCACTGCATGTTTTAAATGGAACTCGGGTTCCATTGTTTGCGAGAATCAACCTCCTTCATATCTGCATTCTTTTGTTTAACTGGATTTTATGTTGTTTGCATAAAATCAAGCTCTTTGTTCCTTATGTCCATTTGTTTATCTACATGCCATAATAATGGCACTGCATGATATTCCTTGGTTGAAGTTGGGCTCCAATGTTTGTTGAAGTTGGCATCTTTCATATCAGTGGTGCAGGAGCACACCTAGCTCAAACCCCTAGCTCTTTATTTCTGACATATACTGACTCTAGCCAAGTCAAGAGAGTTTGTGTGGACCTTAGAAGGTCATTTGTTTTTCCCTAAGATGGATATGAATAGGTCAATCCATCTCTAGATAGGTTGCTTGTTTATTTTCCTTTAGTTGTGTGTGTGTGAGGTAGGTTGTAAGCCTTTGCAAATCCAACCAAGGCATCAGGAACTTTGGATAAGCTCTTGGTATTACTGGTGCTTAGCAAGCACTGCTAACTCGGCCAACTCTTCCAGTTGGGCAAGCACTTCCAGCTCAGCAAGCACTTCCATCTCGGTAAGAACTTCCAGCTCAGCAAGCACTCCCAGCTCGGCAAGCACTACCAGCTTGGCCAACACTAGAGCTCGGCTTTGCATTACTGGTTCTCAGCAATATTCAGTCGTAACGGCCCGTGAAAAGTGAATCTTGTCTTTTATGGACAGCATGGTTAGTGTAACGGTTCATGAAGAGATTCTTGTGAATGAGTGGACTGTTAGGGTTGTTTCCTATGAGAGGATGGTTACTAATAACACCCTAAGCATTCATTTTTGGAGATCTGGAGAGTAGAGATTGTAGAAGAAGAGAAGCTACAGGAAAGTTAGAGATTTTGTAGATTATCATACTATTTTGTTTTGTTTCCAGTAATGAGAAGTTGTAGATTGTGTGTTTAGTGGATATCAAGTTTCTTTATGGTGTGAATCTAGAGATCTTACCCTAGGCAAGCTTGAAAATAGTTTGGCTAGGGAAGAGAATGAGAAAAATGTTCTAAAAACATTGGTTGAATGAATCTATTTGTGTACGTTCAGTAAGGAGGAGATGAAAATAATTTTGATGTGGACCGAGTCTTGAAGAGGAGGTGAAGTTGAGAGTGACTTACCTTAGTTTAGGGTTGTGAACACCCTAAGAGATCTAGGAGAAAGATCTTAGAACAGAGCCAAGCTAGTTTTGTAGTAGCAACAAGACTTCTGTCCACATCAGATTGGTATCAGGGCCCTAAAATATTTGGGTGTGTGTTGTTTGGATGTTATCTGTAGAAACATCTATCAAATCATCCAAGATGTTGACCAATTCGGAACTCACAAAATATGTGGAAGAGAAAAAGGAGGAGAATAGACTCCTGAAGGAACAGTTAGCCAAAATGGTGACTAAGTTGGAAGAAGTATAGCTTAGGACTGCAGCAGTCAATGAATGGATGAGAGAAGCTGATGGAAAGGGTAAAATAGTGGCAGAGGAAGACATTATTCCAGAGCCAGACCCTCTACTTAGAGAAGAGCCATTCTTGAAAGCATTGAAGGCAATGAGTGGTAAGTCCTTAAACGGTGTGCCTCTATTTAGTGGCAAGATGAAACCTGAATTAATCATGGAATGGATAGAAGGTCTTGAAAATCACTTTGACTATGATAATGTGACCAAAGCTTAGAAAGTAAGAATAGCCAAGACAAGGTTGAGAGGAACTGATCTCACTTGGTGGAAGTTTGTCCAAGATGAGAGGGAAAAAGAAGGAAAGAACCCCATAACTAATTGGAAAGGTATGGTGGCCAAGATGAAGGAAACTTACCTTCCTGATGATTATGAAGTGCAGTTGCACAAAAAGAGATAGAATCTGAGACAAAAGATTTAGAAGTCAGCTCCTACACCGAAGAATTTCACAAACTATGCTTAAGGTCGCATGTGATGGAAGAAGAAAGCTTGAAAGTGGCTAAGTACTTGAATGGACTCAAGTGGAGTATCCAAGAGGAAATTAGTCTCTTAAACCCCAAGACTATACACCAATGTTACCAGCTAGCCCTCAAGGTGGAGGAAAAATTCAAGAAGAAGCAAGATTCAAATAGCAGAGGAAGAGGAAGAGACAATATAGGTCATAGAGGAGGATATGGGGGAAGAAATCAAAGTGAGTCCAAACTCACTGAGAATCAAGGAGAATCCAGTAACACAAGAGGTGGTTATAACCATTGAAGAGGTTCAAATAGTAGTTCAAGATGAAGGAAAAATAACCAAGGAAGAGGATCTTACTTCTCTTCAATGAAGTGTTACAACTGTCAGCAATTTGGACATCCTGCATATCGGTGTCCTGAAAAAGGTTCTACTTCTCAACGAGGTGGGAAAAGAGTTAACTATGTCCAAGAAGAATCAAGTTGTAGCAGCAAGCCATCTTAGGTACCATTAGAATCAGAAGAAGGTGATAACCTCATGATAAGGAGGAACTTAATCAGAGAGCCAAGCAAAGAAGAACCAAGCCAAAGGAGAGCACTCTTTAGAGTGAAGTGCAAGATTATAGGAAAGGTGTGTAGAGTCATTATTGATTCAGGCTCAACTGATAATATCATTAGT
>MU223836.1:1927869-1959910 GCA_018584345.1 Thuja plicata | reverse complement strand
CAGAGAGCCAAGCAAAGAAGAACCAAGCCAAAGGAGAGCACTCTTTAGAGTGAAGTGCAAGATTATAGGAAAGGTGTGTAGAGTCATTATTGATTCAGGCTCAACTGATAATATCATTAGTGAAGAGCCAACTACCAAGTTAAATTTGAAAAGGATTCCACATGACAATCCATACAAGGTTACATGGCTTAACAAAGGACAACATGTGTTTGTAGGAGAAAAAGCATGGGTAGAGTTCACCATTGGAAATTATAAAGATAGAGTTCTATGTGACATCTTCCCATGGATGCATGCCACCTTCTACTTGGAAGGCCATGGCAATTTGATAGGCAAGCCATGCATGATGGAACCAAGAATGCATACTCATTCAAGAAAGATGGAGTGACTTTCAAAGTTCAGTCACTAATAGAAGAAGGAGAGATGAAGACATCAAGTCCAAGTGTGCTCATGGTTGGTGAGAAGGAATTCTTGAAGACTCTAGGAGAAGGAGAAGGAGTTGGATTCTATTTAGTATTAAGGCCAAAAGATGAAGTTGCTGTCAAGAAATCAGAGATACCAAATGAGGTAAAAGAAATACTTGAAGAGTATAAGGATATTGTGAATGATGAATAGCCCACTCCCCTACCTCCTAAGAGACTTGTTAGCCCCAAGATTGAATTCATACCAGGAGCTACCTTACCCAACAAAGCTGCCTATAAGATGACCCCTCAACAAAATGAGGAAATAGCCAAGCAAATCAGAGGGTTATTAGACCAAGGCCTAATTAGAAAGAGCATAAGCCCATCTGCAGTCCCTACTATTTTAGCACCTAAGAAAGGAGGATCTTGGAGAATTTGTACTGATTCTAGAGCCATAAATAGAATCACCATTAGGTATAGGTTTCCAATACCTAGAATTGAAGACCTAATGGATTTTTTAGGGGAGGCAAAGTACTTCAGTAAGATTGATCTTAAGAGCGGCTACCACCAAATCAAAATTAATGAAGGAGATGAATGGAAGACAACCTTCAAAACTACAGAAGATTTGTATGAATGGCTGGTAATTCCATTTGGTTTGTTTGATGCTCCCTCAACTTTTATGAGGTTGATGAATGAGGTATTGGTAGAATGCATTGGTAAATTTGTTGTTGTCTACTTAGATGACATTTTAGTTTTCAGTAGAACTAAGGAGGAGCATATTAGGCATTTGAAAATTGTTTTCAAGAAATTGCATGATGAAAATGTAATGATCAATTTAGAGAAGTGTGACGTCATGAAGAAGGAGCTTGTATGTCTCAGTTTTGTTTTTTCACAGGGTAAATTCAAAATGGACCAAGAAAAGGTGGATGCCATTCTAAGTTGGCCTACTCCCAAGGCTACAACTGAGGTGATAATTTTCCATGGTTTAGCTCAGTATTATAGAAAGTTCATTAGACATTTTAGTGGGATTTGTGCACCTATGTTAGACACCATCAAAGGTGGAATGAAGACAAAGTTTCAATGGACACCACAAGCTAACAAAGGGTTTGAAACACTTAAGGAGAAGATAGCAGAGTTGCCTGCTCTAGTTCTTCCAAGTTTTGATAAGCTTTTTATAGTAGAATGTGATGCAAGTAATGTGGCCGTTGGGGCTGTCATAAGCCAAGAAGGAAGACCAGTAGCTTTCCATAGTGAGAAGCTAAATGATGCAAAGAAGAAGTACTCTTCTTATGACTTAGAGTTGTATGCTCTAGTCCAAGCACTCAAGAAGTGGAGGCAATACTTTTTGCCAAAGAGTTCATAGTGTATACTGATAACAAAGCTCTCATCTTCCTTAACTCTCAAGACAAACTTAGTAGCAAACACATGAAGTGGGAGTATCTACAAGCCTACACGTTCAATATCAAGCATAAAAAGGGAGTACAGAACAAGGTTGATGATGCATTGAGCATAAGGCTGCTCATAGTCCAAGAAGTTCAGCTACAAAGCATAGGTATTGATAGTGTCAAAGACCTATATGTTGAAGATGAAGATTTTGCCCAAATCTACAAGGTATGCAAAGAATTTAAAAACAACTTTCATGGTGAGTTTTCTGAATATACTTTTCAGAATGATTTATTGTTTAAAGGAGGTCAGATTTGTGTTCCTAAAGGGTCTATGAGGGAGATTTTGATCCAAGAAAAACATAATGGAGCACTTAGTGGTCATTTTGGAGTTGGTAAGACTCAAGTGCTATTCACTAGGTTCTATTTTTGGCCTAGAATGAATAGAGATGTTAGACAGTATGTTGAGAGTTGTGTAGTGTGTCAAAAAGCAAAGGGCACATCTTCCAATGTAGGTATTTACCAGCCACTTCCAATCCCAATGAGACCATGGGAATGCATAAGCATGGATTTTATAGTTGGTTTTACAAGAACAAGGCAGGGATATGAGAGTATTTTTGTTGTTGTGGACAGATTTAGTAAGATGGCACATTTTATACCTTGTAAGACCATTCATGATGCTTGTAAAATTACACAATTGTTTTTTAGTGGAGTGGTGAGGATCCATGGACTTCCACTCAGTATTGTTTCAAACAGGGACACCAAATTCATGAGCCATTTTTGGAAGACCTTATGGCAAAAGCTGGGCACTAACTTGTCTTTTGGATCTGCATATCATCCACAGACAGATGGCCAGACAAAGGTGGTCAATAAAAGTCTTGGTAACCTGCTGAGATGCCTCACAAAGTATGGTCAAGCATGGGACCAACTCATTAGACAAGCTGAATATGCATACAATGAAATAGTGAACAGATCAACTGGTAAGAGTCCTTTTGAAATAGTTTATGGCTTTCACCCAAGAGGAATTTTTGAAATTAGAGAATTGAAGGAAGGAATGTATGGTAGTGGATATGCTAAGGGCTTTTCTCATTTAATGAGGGAAGTACATGAAAGTGTGAGAAAGAATTTGATTAAAAATGTTGAAAAGGTAAAGCAAAAGGTGGATGCAACAAAGAGGGATGTTCAGTTTTAGATTGGAGACTTTGTGATGGTACACTTGAAAAAAAATAGGCTAAAAAAAGGTGTTCCTCACAAGCTACAGATGAAGAGGCTAGGTCCATGTAAGATACTTGCAAAGTATGGAAACAATGCATACAAGGTGGAGCTTCTTGAAGACATTGGGTTGTCACCGACTTTCAACATTGCAGATTTGATAGCATACAAAGGAACAATTCAAGATGTTGATTAGAACCTTCAAGAGGTAATACAAGAGGTAAAAGATCTAAAATTAACCCCTACTCCATCTATTCCAGCTAAAAAGATACTAGACTCAAGGGTCTACAAGAAGACTAGGAACAAAGACTATATGGAGCACCTTGTCAAATGGCATGAAAAAGGAGATGTTGATGCTACTTGGATCAGAGAAACAAACTTCAAGAGGTTGGGCATTGATCCAAACATGCTCAATCCAAGGATGGATTAACCTTTCTTTTGTCTGGGGGAGTATGGTGTAGGAGCACACCTAGCTCAAACCCCTAGCTCTTTATTTTTGGCATGTACTAACTCTAGCCAAGTCAGGAGAGTGTGTGTGGACCTTAGAAGGTCATTTTTTTCCCCTAAGATGGATATGACTAGGTAAATCCATGTCTAGATAGGTTGCTTGTTTATTTTCCTTTAGTTGTGTGTGTGTGAGGTAGGTTGTAAGCCTCTGGAAATCCAACCAAGGCATTAGGAACTTTGGATAAGCTCTTGGTATCACTGGTGCTTGGCAAGCACTGCTAGCTTGGCCAACACTTCCAGCTTGGCAAGCACTTCCAGCTCAGCAAGTACTACCAGCTCAACCAACACTGGAGCTTAGATTTGCATTACTGGTGCTCGATAATATTCAGTCGTAATAGCCCGTGAAAATTGGATCTTTTCTTTTATGGACAGTATGGTTAGTGTAACGGTTCATGAAGAGATTCTTATGAATGAGTGGACCATTAGGGTTGTTTCCTATGAGAGTATGGTTACTAATAACATCCCAAGAATTCATTTTTGTAGATCTGGAGAGTAGAGATTGTAGACAAAGAGAAGCTACAGGAAAGTTAGAGATTTTGCATATTACTGTACTATTTTTTTTGTTTCCAGTAATGAGAAGTTGCAGATTGCGTGTTTAGTGGATATCAAGTTTCTTTGTGGTTCCTTTTTCATGCAAATAGATTAGTTACTTTATTTTCTATTTTTCAAGCTATTAGTTCTTCACCCGTTCTAGGTTGTAAACAGTAATGGCCCCTCAAGATTCCTGAATCCATGGTGAGAATCATGTGTTGGGATGGAACTTGAGAGGAGCCCTTGTACATAGTTTCCTTTTTGTTTTTGGTAGGAGTAGAAACAGTGTGAATCTAGAGATCTTACCCTAGGCAAGCTTGGAAATAGTCTGGCTAGGGAAGAGAATGAGAATAATGTTTTGAAAACATTGGTTGAATGAATCTATTTGTGTAGGTTCAGTAAGGAGGAGATGAAAATCATTTCAACGGGGACTGAGTCCCTAAGAGGAGGTGAAGTTCAGAGTGACTTACCTTAGTTTAGGGTTGTGAACACCCTAAGAGATCTAGGAGAAAGATCTCAAAACAGAGCCAAGCTAGTTCTGTAGCAGCAACAAGACTTCTATCCACATCAATCAGGCTCAAGCTAGTATGGTTTGATAGGCTATGAACTGGGTCTTCTTACCACCGTAATCTTGGGCTTGGTCTGGAGTGTGGCTGAAAGATATGGAGATGTCTTACTTGAAACTCAGCCTCTTCCCACCACATCTTCAGAATCATCCCCAACTCATGGTGCACAAAAACAAAACCTTTAAGCTTGGACTCTACCTCTAATCTGCAAGTTAAAAAGATAATTTATCTTCTTCTGCATCTTCCTGTTAAACTTGTTCTATTTATTTTTCCCTTTTTTTAATGAATTTTGACCCATGTTTGAATGAGGCCATGACTGGTTCTTTCCTCTTAAGCTTTGAACATGTAGCCAAAATTGATGCTAGATTTTTGGCTTGTGGGTACTTATCTTTTGAACTCCGTTTCATTATAAGTCACAACTTGACTGTGACTGTGTCTTGGCTTTTTTTATTCTTCTTCTCTCAACTTGAAGCCATGAATAACTCACAAGCTGTGAATCTTGTAACATGAAGTTACACATGGATATAAATCAACTTCAAGCTCAATTTTCTTCACCTTCAATCTCAGCTTCGACTGGTAAGCCTTGATCCCTTCAACCGATAGATTTCCAGCATGAAACTTGTTTATTTTACCACTTATGATGTGGGTTTTACCTCTTTGACAGCGCACCACAAATTATGTATCCCCTTCAGTTAACTTAGCACAGCCCAAACTGTGACTGATCTTGTAGTTTCAATTTCAAACAACAGACACAAGTTATTTTTCAATCATATACAGATAAGTTAACTTCACCTTTCATTTGCTTTGTATTGTTGTCGACATCTTTAGAACATCTTTTGTATCTCTTTTTTCCCCTCTTTCTTGAAGCATATACAAATGATGTTTTAGTGCACAAATAAAACCCACTTTGTTTCCTACCCGTGAAGTACATCTTTGTTCATATTTTTTACTCATAATAACTCTCATAGCTTATGAACATACAGCTCGAGCATAAATAAATAAATTTTAGGGCTCGGCTTTAGATGTTTATCAAACTTTTTGAAAACTTATAAAATGAATGACATAATCATAGCTTATGAACACAAAGCTCAAATATAATTCTTACACAAGCTTACTTCTAAAATGTTTTTCATTGCACAATCACTGCTAGTAATTTTTATTTCCATCTTATTTGCTTTTACTAACAAATGAAAATAGACATTTTGAAATTTGAATTCAATGCTGAAAAGTGTGAACATCTTAAACCTCACTGATATATGTTACCAGGCTTGAACATAGTTCTCTTTTGTTTTGATGTTGAATATGAATCCTTGAAAGAAATGCAATAAGATATAAAAATGTTTGTTTATTATCAATGAAGTTCTAGCACGGGCTCGTGACACTCAAGGATATATTTTGTAAACATTTTATGATACTTTATAGCACAATTCTGTAGCATTCCTTCTGTAATTAGCAACAACGGTGATATTATTGAATTTGTACTTTGGAATCAACAAAGATATATTATACCAGTGTTTATGTAACTGTAACTTGGTATTTGATCATGACTATTATGAAACACTTTTGGCACTTTGCTTTGATATTTCAGATTGTTTTGCACCTTCTTTCTATGATTGTGAAGTTGAAACCAGTCATCTTGAAACACTGCAAAATATTCTTTTAAGCTCTCAAACAACAACATTATGCATTTGTTAGCTTAGTGAACATAATAAGCAATTTTAGTTTATGAAAATGCCAAAATGATACTTGTGAATCAACATTCAGACCATTATGTTCACTAATCAACAAAGGTCCTGCAATCTTTGCTTCTCAGTTGGAAACATTAAGTCCCTCTCTGAAACATTGTATATATTAATCCTTATGCTTTACATTCATCACTTACATGCCAACTGCTATGACCCAATATCTTTTATAATAGCATTTCTATTACTCTCTTTTACTTAGGCATATGATATCAATTGATCATTATGGCATCATCTATAGCTGAATATATCATTGTTGCCCCTCCCCTTTTGCACATGTTCACTCTCTTCTACACACACATTACTTATTTAATTTGCAAGTCTACTTCATGTTGGCTGTAACATCTTTCAATTAGGAATGATTTGCATCATTGTATTTCATATGCATTTCTTATAGCAACACTATTATTACTCTGTTGTGTCTTCTTTACTTTCCTGGATATCATACTTTAGAATTTGTGGACATCTCTCGCTTGCACACAATTAATTCTGAATCCCCATGTTAGGTTGATGGATTCAATCAGAAAATCCATGTCTATATGTAAATGTCATGTGGGATGACATTTATGTATGAATGTGGGTTTGTTGATTGGATTTATTGACCTATCATGTGGATGCTCTACTTTCCTAAATAGCAATCCCTTCCTAATGTAGGATAACAACTATATGCAGTAAAAGGTTTCATAAAAATATGTCCCTTTGATACTTTATTTAGTTATTATAGATGTATACCTTGTTATTGCATTGTTGTTTATATAATTGATATGTAGTTCTAAAAGTGTGACTACAACATGTTGTTTTTAGGGATTTATGCATTGTTTAGATCCATCTTGGATCTAACTACTCTTTCTCTCTATGATGCAGGATAAATCAGAAGAAGATTTTAGGATGAAGACAAGGTAGAAGACATAAAGATCCAGATGATCGGTTATCAGAATGCAAAAAGACCTCTCTAAGGAAATGCTTAGATCCCTAAATCATCTAATGCTCTTTTATTACTTTCAGCATTGTACATCTTCTATATGTTTGCAATTGAAAGATGTAACCTATGAAGGAATACCTTCTTATTACATTCATTTTGGATTTCCAATGTAATGATCCATTTATGAAATTGAAAATTTTAAATCTGATCAATACCTAGAACATTATTAATGTTATCATGAATGCAAAATCAAAGCATTTTTCTTCAATATCTGAATAGTAGTGTTAAATAGATGTACCTTTATGAAATCCTTGTGCTGTTTATAGTTGCTATACTGTATGTGTACTTTTATCCTCTGAATTTGAACAATTTTGTAACTTAAGACAACGACTATAAAATTCATAATCCAATGTAAGATAACAATCAATCTATGAATTTAGTGTGCAACTAAAATGATAATAGTACCAACAGTGGCTCTTTCTGGGGACGAGGTATTCAATGAATAACTTCAAGAATTCATAAACATCTCTAAAGAAGCAAACCAAAATTAGGTTAGATGGAAAGTGTAACAATTGGGTGGTATATGTATAAATGGGGCGGTGAGAATGAAACCTAATCTACTATGCATGCAAGGGATCTCCTTTTCCTAATAAAATAATTGTTTCAAGAATTTTCCATGCAATGAAAATTCTTGTATTTCTCCTAATATTCTTTGAAAGTAATATGATTTCTCACCACATTTCCCTGTAATGACATATAATCCAATCTACATAGTTTCAAACTTCCCATGCTTTCCTTTATCCTATTTTTTGGCATTCCACATGAGAACCCATTCTCCTTGAAATTTTCAATCATTTTCCTTCTTATCATGAAGATCTTTCACCCACTATTGAATCTTGTCTTTGTGTTGTTGAGATTCTCTTCTTACCTCATCCAATTCCACCAATTATACAAATATTTCTTCCATAGGATCCAGTAGGTCTATATCTTCATCCATCACAAATTTGTGAACTGACAACAGGTTTTCTAATGGTAGTCTAGTTTTCTTTCCATGTACCATCTCATATGGAGACTTACCCGTTGATTTCTTTAGTAGTAATCCAATCTTCCCATAATTCTAAATTCATCTTGGCATCCCAAGCCTTCTTGTTTCTATCAAGTGTCCTCCTTATGATCTTTATTATCTTTTTATTGCTTGACTCTTCTTTCCCATTTCCTTGGGGGTGGTAAGTTGAATCATAAAATTTTTTTATACCATATCCCTCACAAAAATTATTTAACCATTTGATCTAAAATACATGTCATTATCCTACTTAAATACCACTTTTCTAGTAACTTAAATACCACTTTTCTAGTTTCAGACTTAGTTGGGATAACTTCCACAAACTTGGTGAAGTAATCAGTTGCCACCAATATCCAAACATGATCTCCACTTTATTTTTCTATTATTTCTCCTATAAAGTATAGATCCCATTGCTGAAAAGGTTCTTCCACTTGCATTAGTCTTTGTGGAAAATCTCCTTGGTATTTTATCTTTCCTGATAACTTCTGACAAGCCTCACACTTTCTCATATAAGTGAAAGCACCCTTTAAAAAAATTGGCCAATAATAACCTTCTTTGAGGATTTTGTGAGCAGTAATCTTGGCTGATAAATGTCCACCACATACACTGTTATGCATCTTCTTCAACACTTTCTCAGATTGATACTTGTATAGATAAAACAATAGTACACCATCCTAGTTTTTTCAATACAAATCTCCCTCTATAAACACATATATAGATACTTGCAACTTCAATGATCTTCTATGATTTTCATTTAGACCATTAGGGCACTTCATGTGCTTTGAATAGTATACTATAATAGAGTACCAAGGAGTTTGTTCTATACTGATAAAAACATTTTCCAACTCAAAATTATTTATTTGGATAGCTTCTAAATTGGACTCTTCCATCAATCTTTCCAATCCCTTACCTCTCACGAGTTTAGTAATTTGGATCTCAATGTTGAATTCTTGAATATGATTGATCCATCTACACCTTCTTTCCGTCATCTTAGTTTGTCTAAAAATATCCATTACTATTTCATTAGGGACATAGGCTACTACTTTATCTCCAACCAAGTATGGCCTAAAATATTTCACTACTTTGACCAATTCATATGCCCACTTTTTATTAATGTCATACTCAAATTTAGCATCTCGCAAAGAATTGATAAAGAATGAAATTCGTTGCTCATGGCCTTCCTTATTCTTCTGTAACATGACTGCAATAATTATATAATATGAGGCAAAATAGAAAACCTAAAATGATTTGGTAAAATCAGGAGATTTCAACACAATAGATTCTTTGATTGATCTCTTAATAGCTACAAAAGCATCAAGGGTCTCAGCGGCCAAATCCAACTTCTCACCTTTCTTCAACATATTTGAAATTAGTTTCACAATCTCAACAAAATTTGAAATGAATCTCCTCATAAAATTGATTTTACCAAA
The DNA here is from genome assembly GCA_018584345.1 of Thuja plicata. Lineage (NCBI taxonomy): Eukaryota > Viridiplantae > Streptophyta > Pinopsida > Cupressales > Cupressaceae > Thuja > Thuja plicata. The sequence goes on along the minus strand of MU223836.1, from coordinate 1,950,157 downwards.
GAATTATTGAATTACTTTTACTATTTTTGGAATTGGAATTTTCTCAATGGTAGCCACCCTCTCAGAGTCAATTTTTACCCCTCCCTTTGATACTATATGTCCTAATAGCTTTCCTTTCGTAACACCAAAATGACACTTATTAGGGTTTAATGATATCCCATATTCTAAGGCCTTCAAGGATAGCTTCTCCAAATGGTTAAAATGGTCTTCATCCCTTTTAAAATATGCATTAAGATAATCTTGATACACCACCCTAATGACATTTATTAGTTCAGAAAATGCTACATCCATAGCTCTTTGGAAAGTAGCTCCAACATTAGTTAGACTAGAAGACATTCTCACATAAACATATGTGCCCTAAGGTATTCTGAATATTGTCTTGTAGTGTTCAAATTAATTCACCTTAACCTGGTTATAGCAAGAGAAACCATCCATCATGGATAATAATTCACAACCAATAAATCCTTGCAATAATACTTCCATATTTGGAAGTGCATAGTTATCTTGTAGGGATGAAATATTTTGGTTCCTGAAATCCACGCATAGTCTGATATCTCATTCATATTTCTCATTAGTACTAATTTTGATACGCAAGTTGAGTGACTTATATGTTTTATTATCCCACCATCTCTTAGCTTCATGAGTTCCTCTTGTATTTTAGGGGCTAAAGTAGGTTTTATTTTTCTTTGCCTTTGCCTAAAAGGTTTGGCATCAGGCTTCAAGGGGATCTCATGCTGAAACAAATCCTCTCTATATGCCTTTAGCTCATCATATGACCAAGAAATTATATGTCAATGTTATCAAGTTTTCACTTATCTTTGGGGTGATCTTCTTTCCAGTATATACATCCTTAGGAGCATTTTATGTTCCCAAGTTTATTATTTCAATACCTTCTTCCTTGATGGGTTTTGTCTTCATGTCAACCTTATCATCCTTATTAAACACTCTTTCCAATGCCACTAGCCACTTGGTAATTTTATTTGTCTTCAATTGCATACTTCTTTCCTAAACATTGTTTCTTTTCCATCAATATCTTCTACATAGGCATTGAAATCTGTTTCTTGAGATTCATATTGATCTTCACAATGCAATAATTTCAACAAGTCATGGTCATCCTCAAAAAATTTCCAATTGCAGATATTATGAGGAAAAGAGGGTCAATATTTGACCTCAACCTTTTATATACCACTTAATGTCATATCATTTTGTTTTAAGGCAATGTTTTCTATAAATTATGCCATGATATTATTGGATCTACCCACCCACTCTATTTAAAATTCATGGAATAACTCAATTGTCTTCCAAACCTCATTCCTATACTGTCTAAGTCTTGTATTCTTTGTGATGTATTTAGATATGATCTATGAGATAACTAGTTCTAAATCTCCATGCAAACTTAGTAGTTTAATCCCATGTTTGGATGCCAAGTTTAACCCCAACAAGAGGGCTTCATATTCTACTACATTGTTAGTGCATTCAAAAGATAAAAGGAAAGAGTATTAAAATGTCTTTCCTTTGTGTGAGATGAACATAATTCTTGCTCAATTTCCTTCTTTACTACATGCTCCATCAAAATAAATATTCCATACTTGATCTTGGCTCTTTTGAGCACGAGTTCTAATAGGCTATGTATTCTTCAACTTAGGATTTGTTAATTAAACTCTGAAGTTATCCAAATGAGTATGGAAAAAGAAAGCCATTTGATTGGGCTCTATATCCTCAATTATGTAGGATGGTCTAGTTTCTATTTCCACCTTGACTTCTTTTCCATTCATGGGTATGGTAGCATATGATAAGTCCAACTAGTCATGCCCACACACAAGGCTTGACCACTTCCTAGATAGCGACATTCCATAGTTTGGAGGGACATCAACCACATTAATATTTTTCATATAGGAGGCCTCAGGACAAGAATTTTTTTAAAATCAACATATTTCATTATACCCACTATAGGGACAGACTTATTATCCATGGCATAGAATTTTCCATTGGTAGTATCAACCCGCATTCCCAACTCCTTCATCACTTAAAAAGGCATAATGTTAATAGCTACTCCAGAATCAATCATACAATTTTTTACAAGCCTATTGTTTATCAATAATGTCATGTCAAAGGGATAAACTTGAGAAGGGGTTTTAGTTGATGTAGTTCCCAAGTACACTACTGGCATTATTTCTTCCTCATGTTTACTTTTTTTAGGGGTCTCATTTTTTTGTTTTTTAATATATTCTTTATGAACACCAGATAACATCCTCTTAGTTTTCTCCCGATAATCTGGAAACCTCATCATCTAAAACAAAAGGACAAAAACCATCATTTGTGAAGAAATATTTGTAATGTCAAATGATGATGTATTGGTAATTTGTGTGGGCTTAACTAATTTAGTTTTCTCAAAGGTCACATTCCTGTGGGTTTTTACCAATTTAGTACTGTCATCTCTTCATTCTGATTGTTTTCTTTTATAATATCCCAACAGGCTTGCCTTGCTTCGAGTTTATAACTCTATTTCATAGGTTGAAGATAGAACATTTATCGATATCGGTAAACATAAGAGTAAGAATTTTGAGATTGATAGGGCTAAAGTGTGAATTATCTGAGGTAGTGATTCACCCCCGCTCTTAGTCCCTCACCTAAATATTTACAACAATTGGTATCAAAGCTTACTGGTTCTCTAGGAGAAAAGTTTAACAATTTGGAGTAGATCTGGGATAATGGAAAGTGATAGGTATCAAAAAGAGTTAGAGGAAGATCTAGAAGATTCTAGTGAACAGATCCATGACCTGAAAGAAAAGATTATGGAATCATTTACAAAGAGGAAGGAACTAACTAAAAACTGAACATGAGCCTTGATGACCTTGAAAAGTTATCGAAAGGATGTACCAATTCTAAGGAAGCAGATGCAGCTATTGCTGATCAATTGAAAAAGAACAATGAATTACTTGAAGAAGTTAGTCAGATGAAGAAAGAACATGAAAGTCAAGCCTCGAGGATGACATAAATATTGGAGAGAATGAGATTTTCTGAGAGTTCTAAAGGAATTCTTGAAACAAAAAAGAGAGATGTTGAAGAAAAAATTATTGGAATAGACATATTACTGGGAGGACAATAGAGAGAGATTCATACATAGAGAGAACTATTAGAAAGTACTGGTAATAGGAATTTATAACTACAAACAAAAGCTCAAAGACTGAAGCAAGAGAATGATGACTTGAAGAACAATCTAAAAGTTTAAAAAGAAATCAATTCAAGACTCACAAGATTTGAACAAAGCATGCAAAGGATTGATGAACTACTGAAAAATTAGAGAAAACCTGGTGACACTATCAGATTGGGACAAATCAGAAACATCATGATGAAAATTGAGGAATCATCAAAATCTGAAGAAACAAGTGATATACAAAGTAAGAAACCCTACAAGCCTACTTGTTACAATTGTAGAAAATATGGTCACACAATAAAATTTTTTAAAAGTAAACAAGTAAATTCAACTAAGAACACATCTTTTTTTTATGGTTCTGATTAAGTAAAAAAAAGGTTTTACAAGGACCCGAAACCTTTACAAAGTATTAAAGTTCAACAGGTTTTACAATGACCTGAAACTTAAAAAGAGTTTAAAAAAATATTCAACAAAGAGAAAATACAACTGTGCCAAGGCACCCAAAAAGGAAAGGAAACAAAAAACAAACAAGCAAGCCAAAATTGTCCCACAGAAACATCATTAAAAATAGGGACAACAAAAAAACCCTAAGGGACAGAAAAAAGGAAAGCTACATTCCTTGCACAAGTTCCTCCGCTTCTATGACCATAACCTGCATGTTGCTGACCGTTTCTTTCAGCTCGGCAACTCTGCATCTTTTTTTTATGATTATTTCTATAACTGCAAAAAATTTGGACATAGAGCATATGAATGCAAACCTAAAACTATCATTGTATCATGTGAGAGAAAATTCTATGGATATTGTTATAAATGTAATTACTATGGACATAAACTGAAGAGTGAAAAACCCAAACACTGATAACGAGGAAAATAATACAATATTGCAGAATGGAAGCAAACAACTCAGTTACATGTTTTAAATGTGGAAAATATGGACATTTAACATCAAACTGTAGAAAAGGAGACAATGAACTAAGAACTGAACTTTGGAGACCATTTTCACTACCATGCTACATTTTCTCAAAGTTTGGTCATGCCGCCTACAATTGCAGATATCGGTTTCCTACTGACAATGATAGAGATAACAAAGGAAAAATAATTGTAAATAAAGAACATGTCAGAGAGGAAATGAAGAAGACTTTGGTAAAGAAGGAAGCTGGGGAAACATCAATGGAATCCCCTGTGTTGAATGGCGTAGGGAATTCAACCATCAACTAAAAAGTAAGTAATTGTTTAGGGACTCTGAAACTTTATTAGAATTATCATTCATTCCCTTAGAATAAGTATGACACAAAACACTCAAATAGCATATATAGATGCAACATGTAATTAGGAAATATGAAAATATTAGTACAAGGTTATTATGAGTGAATTTATGTTACTATCGGTACAAAAGGTACACTGTCGGCCTACAATAAAGGTTTTTAGTAAAAAGTGAATGTTGGACACCTTGCTTATATATAAAGACATCTATCTTATGAAAGTTACAAATGAGCCTGGGAGAACATTGCCCATACATCATACAAAGAGGATCTATTAGCATAGTTGATTGATAAGTAAACCCTAGACAATCAAATATCTTGAGATTAGCTATTATGGATGAGAAGATTGAGTTAATCGATGGATCACAAGAGGAGGAACTTGAATATCAATTGACATCACTAAAAGCAACAGAAATAAATGAAGCATGAACATTATCTTGGATACTGAGTAAAGTTATATTAATAGAAGACATCAAAGATAATATTCAATTTAAGCTATGTGAGATCAGAGAAGAAGAGATAAGTACATCCTAAAAATAATTATATAAAGAGGATGAAATGCTAAATGAATAACACAGACATCTGGAAACAAAAAGTCTGTCACATATCATGCATATACCAAAGAATTTTGAAGCTAAATGGATTAAATACGTACTGAGTAGAATACACAGAGACTACATATGGTTGGAAGGAGGTAGAAAAGTTGAGATCACTAAGGAAATAATCTTTGTAGTAACTGGATTATTGACTACTGGAAAGAAATGCGTAAAGGAATTGGATTTGGGAACAAAAATTGAATAAATATTAAGATACAAGAAAGATCAAAAAACCTTTGCTGCAAGTAACATTATGGATAAGGAAATGAAATTTGCATAATTGGTTATCAGATATAAGATTTATCAGGCAAATCAATTAGATAACATATCTGGAGGAGAATTATAGGTTACATATGAAATTGTTACTAAAGGAAACAAGTTTGATCTAGCATAAATTATAAAAAATCAACTGATGATGAATCTGAGGAAAATCAAGAAACAAGGATTGAAGTTTGGAGCATTATTAGTATACATATTTTTCTATGTACAAAGCTATTTCCCGGGCATTGGTAAAGTAAATTTGATAGCAGCCAAACCAATTATAAATAAGATTAATAGGTATGTTGAACAATTGGGAAGGAGTTACAATATAATAATATGGAGTTATTTTAGATAATTTCAAACTAAAATGTATGGAAGGTATCAAATACCGCCTCACATTGTTAAGGAATATGAGAAGGATATATGTTTTCTAGTAAGCACACACACACACACACACATGCATAATCAAAGCAGTAGAACCATGAAATTCATGGATACAACCTACAAGATATGAGACAAATGAAAATTAATTGATCACAAGAATTGAAAAATTATTAGATAAACCTAAGGATAAGGAATCTAATCAGTTTGGAACATATGAAGAAGTTTTTAGAAGGATCGTATCAGAATAAAAGAAGTCAAAAGAAGAAGCAAGCAATATAGTGAGAAAGTAGAAATTGACCATAATACCTAAGAATTATGTTGAGATTAAGTGAGCTAAACTAAAACAACCAAAGAAAACAAGATCTAGAACAAATGAAGCAAGCACAAGATGGATAATACTGAGAACAGTTAATGACATAGCAAAAGGAATAAGAGAACATGGATCTATCAGTCACATACACGAAATCAAATATAGAACATGGACATTAGAAGAGAAGACACAATAGTATTTCAATTTCACAAGTTCAAAAGATATCCAAATGAGTTAAGACTAAACATTCTTGAGGAACTATTTGACAAAAATAAATACGAGATGGAATGAAGTAGCAAAAGAAGAAAAACTAAGCAGAAAAAGAAATTTGATTATCACAATTCTAGAAACAAGCATATAATAAATTGAGTTATTAATGATAGAGAATAAAGACAAATTTCTTAGAAATACCATAACAACCAAATTACTAGCAAGATTATAGAAAGAAGTAGAAGAAGATGCAGTACAGAGATGGAACATGTTTTTTACTATAGACAGAGAAGACATCCCAACAAGAGAAGAAGGGAAGAGAGATCAACCTATTGAAATACAAGATGAATCTGATGATTATATAAGTACAAAGGAAGACGAATATCTTGAGGAGCAATTTACACCAGAACATACAAATGAATATAGTGAAACTGAACAGGAAACACATACTACTGATATAGCACCCGCTATCGGTGAGTTATCTAAAAATGAGGAATAAAAAATAGCAAGAACTTTAAAAAGTATGACAATGATAACAAAAAAAAAAGAGAAAAGAAATAGAGATTCAAAAAGCAAAGAGATTGAAGACCTAGATGAAAGACTTGAATTTAAAATTTTGAACAAAGATCCAAAAAATTACACTACAAGGACAAGATATTATATGTAGAGAAATACAAAGAAAAGACATCTATAGAGAAAAATTAAGGGAGAAACAAAAGAATAAGATTATGAGGAGAACAGTAGAAACATTTTCATGCCTACTAGCGTCAATCACTATTGATGAAAATGAATCAGTGACAAAATAGTTAAGAGCGTTGGTGGACAGAATTAGAAGAAATCAAAATATCAATGACAAACTCAGAGGAAAGATACAATATAGATCATCTACTGACAGAAGCATAATTCAAATGAAACACCATGGGTTATCTTCCACCATATGGTTTCCAAATCCCTTTAGTGGATCTATTGTATCTTTATTAGAGTTTTGTTTTTGAATATATGGTTTTACATCCTTCCATGTGGTGGTGTATGACATATCATGTAATCTTGGCTTTTTATTTATATTGAATTGGGGTTTATTAAACCATGGTCTGTCACTTTTGCCTACTCTTTGTGACAAGTCTTTCAAGACATTTTTGACCTTTTCCAATTTGTCTTCCTCTTTATTTTTCTTTGGGGATTTAGGATTATGTAATTTAACATCATCTCTTCTTTCCCTTTTACCAACAACCTTCCTATTATTTTATATTTTTATAGATGCTTTACATGCATCTTGGAGAGTACGAGGATTTATGGATCTAATATCATAATTATTTTTTCTTTCAAAGGAATCCATGTAGAATACCAGACATGTTTCATCACTAGGCTTCATGTGACGAGGAAACTTATTAAGAAACTTATCCTCTTATTTAACTCTCACACTGACTCATTATACCCCTTCTTTTCACTTGTTAATTCATGTAAAGAAAATGAAGGGTCATTATGGTCTCTATACTCTTCCAAAATTATTTTCTTGAATTTTTCCCATCAAGAAATAGATGCATCTAGAAACCCATTATACCACTCCTTGGCATCATCTGTCAACGATTGTACAAATAAATTCATGTAAATGTCCTCATGAGGAATGTCATCATTCTTCATTGTAATATCAAAGTCTCTTATATGACTCTCTCCATTTTTTGTATTACTTCCACCAAACTTAGGAATTCCATTCTTCCATTCATTTAGTATGTCATGAGAGGCTCCTAATATCCTCATAAAATTCAATTGATTGTATCTATCAATATTCATGCGACCTCTAACAAATTCAAGTGGATCTAGTTGATATTGGTATCCATGATTTTTGGGAATGTATTGGTTTTGACAATAGTAATTATTGAAAATTTGATTATTCTTGGGGGTGGTCATGCATTATATTATTGATAATTTTCATGGTGAAGTGGGTGACCAAATTGATCATATTATCCTACCTGATAATCATTTATTTTTTGGAGATGGTTATTAATGAAAGGTGAGGGATGATAATTTAATCTCCCTCCCTGGTTGTATCCCTCATACATATAATTATTATGTACTTTATCCATATTTTTATTTATTATCGTTCGACCTCCTTGACTATCTTCTCCAGGTATGTCCTCGGGCCTTCTCCCATCTTGATTAGTTCCTTGAAATTTCTCTCAGAGGCAAAAACACTAGGTATATTTATGTAATTTATTATATTCATTGTCTCTTGGAACAATCCACAATTTTGTCCCATTACTTTGAACTTCCCCATTGTAGCCAAGACGTCATGTAACTAATTTTGGAACTATTGTTCAGTCTACATCTTCTAGTGCTTCCTAATCATCTATTTGAATACCATCTAAATTTATACATGATGTTTGAGGGGAGTTGAAACCAGGGTTTTTCCTTAATCTTTCATTTTTTGCATTATAAGCCTTTTTCACATGAGTTTGATTCACCTCTTCTTGTAAAGTTCTATGTGAATTTTGTTCATTCATTATAGGTAAACCATTCTCATCCAACTGGAGTTTGGGGTAATTGAATTCCCTATTAGGGAATCTTCTTCCTGTTACTTGAAAAAATCCTCTACAGGCTAAAGAATGATTTTAATAAGATTGTCATTGCTATCAACTAACAACAAGGATAAGCAACTACACATCAAGTATAAAGTATATCGACAAGAAGGTTATGACTATCAAAAAAATTTATCAGAAAGATTTATTGGCGAAAAGAAAAGAGAAGACTAGAATTGAGGATGACATTGTATTATCACATTGGCCTATGAAAGAATTGCAAAAACCTAATTATGGCAAAGACATGACAGTCAGATATAAAGACAGATTAGGTCAAGTCAATAATTTAAAAAGGAGACCAGAAGGAGAAAGAAATATAGTTTGATGGAGAAGATACAATTAAGAAAAGTGAAGTGCTAATCACAGAAGGAATAGAACAGAATGAGATCTGACAAGCTTTAAGAGAAATCATTCATAGGTCAAATTTCCTGTTGATTTATTCCTAATAGTTTGACAACAAGATTGTGAAATCCCTTAATTAGGTAGTCTCTAACTCGAGTGAGAAGTTATATTCAGGAAATTATTGTAAATCCTTTAACAGGGTGAACACTATATAAGTGGGAAAAAATACTTTAACTAGGTTACTCCTAACATGGTATAAGACTCTAACAAGTCTCTAGGTAAATCCCATAACTGGGTAAATATTTAACAATACTTTTGTAAGATCTTAACCAGGCACCTTATTATTATAGTGATAAGTTGTGCATTCCATCCCCACCATAATTTTTCCCTCTCACCAAGGGTTTTTTGCAATACCAAAATATTGTGTTGAGTATCTAAATATTTCTGTTTGTTAATTTGCAAAGCTATCGGTTATATGTTATCAGTTAATTTTACAACAATTATCGGTTGAAGATAAAACATTTATCGATGTCGGTAAACATAAGAGTAAGAAGTTTGAGATTTATAGGGCTAAAGTGTGAATTATCTGAGGTACTGATTCACCCCCTCTCTTAGTCCCTCACCTAAATATTTCCAACAATTGGTATCAAAGCTTACTGGTTCTCTAGGAGAAAAGTTTAACAATTTGGAGTAGATTTGGGATAATGGAAAGTGATAGGTATCAAAAAGAGTTAGAGGAAGATCTAGAAGATGCTAGTGAACAGATCCATGACTTGAAATAAAAGATTAGGGAATCATTTACAAAGAGGAAGGAACTAACTAAAAAACTGAATATGAGCCTTGATGACCTTGAAAATTTATCAAAGGGAAGTATCAATTCTGAGGAAGCAGATGTTGCTATTGCTGCTCTATTGAAAAAGCTTAATGAATTACTTGAAGAAGTTAGTCAGATGAAGAAACAACATGAAATTCAAGCCTCAAGGATGACATAAATATAGGAGAGAATGAGATTTGTTGAGATTTCTAAAGGAATTATTGAAATAGAAAAGAGAGATGTTGAAGAAACAATTATTGGAAAAGACATATTACTGGGAAGACAACAGAGAGAGAGATTCATACACAGAGAGAAATATTAGAAAGTACTGGTAATAGGAATTTATAACTACAAACAAAAACTCAAAGACTGAAGCAAGAGAATGATGACTTGAAGAACAATCTGAAAGTTGAAAAATAAATCAATGCAAGACTCACAAGATTCGAACAAAGCATGCAAAGGATTGATGAACTATTGAAAAATTAGAGAGTGACACTATCAAATTGGGACATATCAGCAACATCACTATAGAAATTGAAGAATCATCAAAATCTGTAGAAATAAGTGATATACAAAGTAAGAAACCCTATAATCCTGCTTGTTACAATTGTAGAAAATATGGTCACACAATAAACGTTTGTTGAAGTAAACAAGTAAATTCTACTAAGAACACATCTTTTTTTTATGGTTATTGCTATAACTGCAAAAAATTTGGACATAGAACATATGAATGCAAACCTAAAACTATCACTGTATCATCTGAGATAAAATTCTATGGATATTGTTATAAATGTAATCACTATGGACATAAATTGAAGAGTGCAGAACCCAAATGCCAATAACGAGGAAAACAATACAATATTGGAGAATGGAAGCAAACAACTTAGCTACATGTTTTAAATGTGGAAAATATGGACATATAACACCAAACTGTAGAAAATGAGACAATGAACTAGGAACTGAACCTTGGAGACCATTTGAACTACCATGCTACATTTTGTCAAAGTTTGGTCATGCCACCTACAATTGCAGATATCGGTTTGCTACAGACAATGACAGAGATAACAGAGGAAAGATAACTATAAATAAAGAACATGTTAGAGAGGAAATGAAGAAGACATTGGTAAAGAAGGAAGCTGGGGAAACATCAATGGAATCCCCTGTGTCGATTGACTTAGGGAATTCAACCATCAACTAAGAAAGTAAGTAATTGCTTAGGGACTTTGAAACTTTATTAGAATTATCATTCATTCCCTTAGAATAAGTATGAGACGAAACACTCAAATAGCATATATAGATGCAACATGTTATTAGGAAATCTGAAAATATTAGTACAAAGTTATAATGAGTGAATTTATGTTACTATCGGTACACTATCGGCCAACAATAAAGGTTTTTAGTAAAAAGTGAATGTTGGACACCTTGCCTATATATAAAGACATCTATCTTATGAAAGTTACAAATGAGCTTGGGAGAAAATTTCCCATACATCATACACAAAGGATCTATTAGCATAGTAGATTGATAAGTAAACCCTAGACAATCAAATATCTTGAGATTAGCTATTATGGATGAGAAGATTGAGTTAATCGATGGATCACAAGAGGAGGAACTTGAATATCAATTGACATCACTAAAAGAAAAAGAAACGAATGAAGCATGAGCATTATCTTGGTTATTGAGTAGAGTTATATTAATAGAATACATCAAAGATTATATTCAATTTAAGCTGAGTGAGATCAGAGAAGAAGAGATAAGTACACCCTATAAATAATTATATAAAAAGGATTAAATGATAAATCAAGAATATGGACATCTGGAAACAAAAAGTCTGACAAATATCATGCATATATTAAAGAATTTTGAAGTTGAATGGATTAAATACATATTGAGTAGAATACACAGAGACTACATATGGTTGGAAGGAGGTAGACAAGTTGAGATCACTAGGGAAATAATCTTTGTAGTAACTAGATTATTGACTACTGGAAAGAAATGCATAAAGGAATTGGATTCTGGAACAAAAATTGAAGCAATAGTAAGATACAAGAAAGATAAAAAACCTTTTCTGCAAGTACCATTGTGGATAAGGAAATGAAATTGCATCATTGGTTATCATACATAAGATTTATTAGGAAAATCAATTAGACAACATGTCTAGAGGAGAATTACAGGTTACATATGAAATTGTTACTAAAGGAAACATGTTTGATCTAACATAAATTATGAGAAATCAACTAATGATGAATCTAAGGAAAATCAAGAAACAAGGATTGAAGTTTGGAGCATTATTAGTATACATATTTTTCTATGTACAAAGCTATTTCCCGGGCCTTGGTAAAGTAAATTTGATAGCAAGTAAACCAATTATAAATAATATTAATAGGTATATTGAACAATTGGGAAGGAGTTACAATATAATAATATGGAGTTATTTTAGATAATTTCAAACTAAAATGTATGGAAGGTATCCAATACCACCTCACATTGTCAAGGAATACGAGAAGGATATATGTTTTCTAGTAAGAACACACACACATGCATAATCAAAGCAGTAGAACCACGAACTTCATGGCTACAACCTACAAGATATGAGACAAATGAAAATTAATTGATCACAAGCATTGAAAAATTATTAGATAAACCTAAGGATAAGGAATCTAATCGGTTTGGAATATATGAAGAAGTTTTCAGAAGGATCATATCAGAAGAAAAGAAGTCAAAAGAAGAAGCAAGAAATATAATGAGAAAGTAGAAATTGACCATACTATCTATGACTTATGCTGAGATTAAGTGAGCTAAACTGAAACAACCAAAGAAAACAAGATCTAGAACAAATGAAGCAAGCACAAGATGGATAATACTGAGAACAGTTAATGACATAGAAAAAGGACTAAGAGAACATGGAGCTATCAGTCACATACACAAAATGAAATACAAAACATGGACAGTAGAAGAGAAGACACAATATTATTTCACATTCACAAGTTCAGAAGATATCCAAATGAGTTAAGACTGAACATTCCTAAGGAACTATTTGACAAAATCAATACGAGATGGAATGAAGCAGCAAAAGAAGTAAAGCTAAGAAGAAAAAGAAATTTGATTATCACAATTCCAGAAACAAGCATAGAATAAATTGAGTTATTAATGACAAAGTATGAAGACAAATTTCTTAGAAAGACCTAAATAACTAAATTACTAGCAAGATTACAGAAAGAAGTAGTACAGAGATGGAACATGATTTTTACTATAGATAGAAGACACCCCAACAAGAGAAGAATGGTAGAGAGATCAACCTATTGAAATATAAGATGAATATGATGATTATATAAGTACAGAGGAAGACGAATATCTTGAGGAGAAATTTACACCAGAACATACAAATGAATACAATGGAACTGAATAGGAAACACATACTACCAATTTAGCACCCGCTATCAGTGAGTTATCTAAAAATGAGGAATAACAAGTAGCAAGAACTTTAAAAAGTATGACAATAATAAAAACAACACAAGAGAAAATAAATAGAGATTCAAAAAGAGAAGAGATTGAAGACCTAGATGAAAGACTTGAATTTAAAATTTTGAACAAAGATCCAAAAAATTACACTACAAGGACAAGATATTATATGTAGAGAAATACAAAGAAAAGACATCTATAGAGAAAAATTAAGGGAGAAACAAAAGAATAAGATTATGAGGAGAACAGTAGAAACATTTTCATGCCTACTAGCATCAATCACTATTGATGAAAATGAATCAGTGATAGAATAGTTAAGAACGTTGGTGGACACATATAGAAGCAATCAAAATATTAAGGAAAAACTCAGAGGAAAGATACAACATAGATCATCTACTGATAGAAGCATAATTCAAATGACAAAACTGACATAATTATTATCAGAGAGACTAGAAAATATGAAGGAGATACTAACTACAACAACTAAGATCAGAAAGAAAATACTTATAGGTAATAATATATCAATTGAGGAACCATGTATGATAAGTATATTTATGGATATGACACAGAAACATATACATACTACATCTGATTTTCTAAGAATAATGGACAAGAATGAAAAAGAGGATACTATCAACATAATGATAAATATGAAGAGCAATATCACAGTGATCAATCATCTATAGGAACAATAGAACACAGTTTTGGGAAGAATACAAGAATAAGGAGTAGGAAACAACTAAACACCACAAAAGTCACATTTTATGTTTTCAACGCCTTTGGCATTGTTGTCAAAGGGGGAGAATAATAATTGGGGAGAATAATGACTGAAGAGAATAAGGTGTGACGAGTAATGAGAAATATAGAAGTTGAAGGGAGTACAGAAAAAGGCAGAGCAACACATGAAGACACATCAAATGATGAACATTAAGAAGAATGATGTTAGAAATGTTTTTCCATTAATGCCAAAGGGGAATATTGTTACTTGAAAAAATCTCTATAGGATAAAGAATGGTTTTGATGAGGTTGTCATTGTTAGAAACTAACACCAAGGATAGGAAACTACACATCAAGTATAAATTTTTATCGACAAGAAGGTTATGAATATTAGAAAGCTTTATCAACGAGAATAAAAGAGAAGAATAGAATTGAGGAAGACATTCTATTATCACTTCGGCCTATGCAAGAATTGAAAAAACCTAATTAGGGCAAAAACATGACAGCTAGATATTAGGATAGTTTAGATAAAGTCAATACTATAAAAAGGAGATCAGAAAGAGAAAGAAGTATAGTATGATGGAGAAGATACAATGAAGCAACAATGCAATATTGGTGAAGCAAAGTGAAGTATAAATGAGAGAAGGAACATAACATAATGAGATATGACAAAATTTAGGAGAAAGCATTCACAGATAAAATTTCTTGTTGAATTATTCCTAACAGTTTGAGAATAATATTGTGAAATCCCTTAATCAGGTAGTCTCTAACCAGACTGAGAAGTTATATTCAAGAACTTATTGTAAATCCTTTAACAGGGAGAACACTCTATAAGTGGGATAAAATCCTTTAACCGGTTACTCCTTACAGGGTATAAGACTCTAACAAGTCTCTAGGTAAATCCCATAAATGGGTAAGCATTTAACAATGATTTTGTAAGCTCTTAACCAGGCACCTTATTATTGTAGTGATAAGTTGTGGGTTCCATCCCCACCATAGTTTTTCCCTCTCACCAAGGGTTTTCTATGATACCAAAATATTGTGCTGAGTATCTGAATGTTTATGTTTATGTTATTAATTTGCAAAGCTATCGGTTATATGTTTTTGATTATGGTAAATACAGGTTTTGAAGGGGCCCCGAAACCTTGTACAAGTACATTTTAGTGGGAATCTAAAATCCATCCACGAAGAAATGATGCTAAAAATTATACTTTTAAAACCAGCAGTCCACAGACAACAATCTTCCAGCAACTAAAAAAGAAGAGACATTAAAAACCCTAGTTGCCTAAGAAACATTCCAAAGCCTTACATCATTAAATTAACTAGAGTGTAAAACTACCTAGATAGAAGACCATGGTTTTGACATGGAACCTAGAACCAACAACCTCACAGAGCAAATTTGCCCCAAAACCTGCTTTTAACCATAACCAAAAACTCCTAGCAACCATGATGGGCCCTTGAAAACTTTTAGCATCCACCTGCCTGCACCTACCAACCACAAGAAACAGACAACTCTAAAAATAAAAAAAAATGAAAGGAAACCAACAGACTCCCTCTTCCTCATCTTTAGAAGAAAATCTAATGCCCTTCAACCCAAGAGGAAAACCTCCAGCCCTAAACATGCACCTCATCACAACCCACTCCAATTGCATAGCTAAAGGGCTAACCCCCTGCCATTTCCATCTACTCATCATGTGACAACAAGAAGGAGCAGACCACTCTCCACCCCCAACAACCTCCTCCCAGTAGCCGTAGACCACCTCAATAGAATATTCCATCTCAATTGGAAGAAAGGAAGAAGAAAACTGATATAAAGAAAGACTCCACCTCAAAGAGGTCACACGATAAGCACCCACCTCTATAGGGATATACTACGCCTTTGTAGGAGTATAGCATAGAGGGAAAAGCCAGTAAAGGGGACCATCCCTACAAGAAAAATCATCTAAAAAAGGGGATGAATAACCTCATTTAAAGTCGACCCAATGACACAAGAAGAGAAAAGACCTTCCAAAATGGATTCCTGCCATTCTGCAACCACAACACAGGTAGACCACATTCCAAGTTTTTTACATTTTTTACACCAGGGCATCTCTTCCTCCCCCAAATTGTTCCTTCTACCCCAAACAGGGCAACACAAACAAAGACAATGGAGCCTAGGGCAATGAGAAGGAATTTCACAGGTATAACCCACTCTCCATTCAACCAAGTGTATAGGAAGAGAACCTTTCAGTACCATAACCATCAGTCTCATAGTGTAACAGAGTTATTCAGGAGTTTCCAAACCCCACAGCCCAAAAGATAGGGGACAACCTCATCCCCATCACTGGCGACACCAACTACACCTTCGATCTCCCCATCCTTAGCATTGCAGCCGCAACCATTGTCTCTATCTCTTAGCACCATCCGCTGCTGAGACCTCCCCTGAACAAAACAAAAATTGACAATTTCTTCCCCACGATGTTCTCCGTCCTCCTCATCATTGTCTCCTCCTTCACCATCTCCTTCTCCCAATTCTTCCACGCCTATGGAAACCATAGCCTCTCCCACTCCTGCTCTTCTTGCCATTGGAGGAGTTACACTATTGGTTATATGTTATCAGTTAATGTTACAACAGTTATCAGTTGAAGATAGAACATCTATCAATATCGGTAAACATAATAGTAAGAAGTTTGAGATTGATAGGGCTAAAGTGTGAATTATCTAAGGTATTGATTCACCCCCCTCTTAGTCCCATACCTAAATCTTTCCAACACTTCCACCTTCAAATCCTATTGAGTTTTTCTTAGGAATGCATTCTTTTGATTCTCCTTTTTTTTTGGTCTCATTCTACCTTGTTTATTTAAATCAATATGATTAACAAGGAATTCTTGTGCTAGTGATATCCTAGAAAATATACAAGATTGAGACTTAGAGTATTTCAAACTTAAATGTATTTGACAAGTTCTTTTGAATTCACAAAGTTATTTCTTCATTTATATACAAATGATATTATCTTTGTTTATTAGAGTGGCCACCTCAATATGAGGAATACTTTATACTATTTTTGGGTTCTTACTTCTAATAGAGTACACTTCTTGTGTCGCCAAAGATTTTGGATGATATTGTTCTCCCCAACAAAGTCTCCAATCTGTTGGTTCCTAAATCAACAGATTGGAATGTTCTAAGATTATGTTAAACTCTATGCTCAAACCTTCCAATTGACTTGGCCAATGAATGAGATTAACCAAATTGAGGTTAAATTTCCCTATACTTAAGGATTTGCAGGACCTAGGCAGGTACACCTTCTCAACAACTGATTCTTCAAGCTGATGTTTTTTTTAGTAGACCATATCCTACATATTCTACTTATATTTTCTACTTCAAAGTGACATGTATTTGAAATAGACTTATTTGTTTACTGATTACTTATTTCTTTTAACTTTTATTATTATTCTTCTTTCACTTCTAATTCTTTAATTCCAATCTAAAACTATCTTGATTTCCAATTTGCTTCTATCTATCTTCTTTCTAATGCTTACTTCTTTAATTATTGTCTACAAATATTTATCTTCTACTTCTACTGTGATCTAATTTGTATTTTGAATAAAATTTATGTGTAGAAAACCAATGCCTTCTTCTCCTTTGGACTATAGAGTCACCCTCTTCCAGAACCTATCTATAACTCTAAGAGACAATTTTTAAATCATCCCCATGGATGGATCTGTCAACTATCTAATTGTAAGAATTTTCCTAAGGCAATGCCAAGATCTAGAAGCACAAAAGATAGCACAAATAAGAGAGACAAGATTATGATAAAATGAATAACTCAATTATGATCAAAATGACAATGGATATTGTAGATACCTGAAAATGGACAGGCTTGTGACTTTACATTAAAAACACTAATTTTCATCTATTAATTAATGTTTTTTTAATCGTTGATTAATCATGTCTATTTTCTTCTAAATTCATTTCCCAAATCATCTAATCAAATTCCCAAAATTAATTAAATAATTAATTTTATTTAATTAATTAACTTTAATTGATTAATTACCATTAATTAATTAAATTTAATTTCCTATAGTTTAAATTCAAATATTTAAACTTACTAATTAAATTCTTCCAATTAAATTAATTTAATTTCATCAAATAAAGTAAATCTAAATAAAAAAGAATTCAATTATCTCACATGTTGAAAACTTTAATTAAATAAATGAATTAAATATTCATTTGTCTTCAAAGAGATAACTCCAATTAGATCACATGGGTTACTCCACCCATCTCTCCATTTCACATGGGTAACTCCACCCATCTCTTCAGTTCAAAAAGGTGACTCACAATTAGCTCTTCAGTCAACCAAACTCTATCTCCTCTTTACCAATTGAAGAGGTGGAGTTTACTGATGGCTTCTCCAGTTCCTTTTAATCTCAACCGTTCATCTCCCTATCTCTGGGATTGATCTCAACCATTCATTTCATCCTCAATTCCTATATAATAAACCCTTCATAACCATTTGAAGAATCCAAGATTTCAAGCTCTCGTGCACCATTACTATGTCAGTTTGGTTCTAGCATTCAAGCCATCTTGTGATCACACACCCATTTCAATTAGCAAATTATTGACGCTTCTCAAGTCATAGATGTTGCCCACACCAATACTGAGCATCAAAAGCAATGTTTCAGAAGGAGTAGAGAGAGATAATAGAAGATTCAAGCACTTTGGGGTTTGCTTTCATTTGTGGGGCAGGAGCACACCTAACTCAAATCCCTAGCTCTTTATTTCTGGCATGTATTGACTCTAGCCAAGTCAGGAGAGTGTGTGTGGACCTTATAAGGTCATTTGTTTTATTTCCCTAAGATGGATATGACTAGGTCAATCCATGTTTAGATAGGTTGCTTAGTTGGTTTCTTTTTTTTTGTGTGTGTGAGGTAGTTTGTAAGCCTCTAGAAATCCAACCAAGGCATCGGGAACCTTGGATAAGATACTTGGTATCACTGGAACTTGACCTACACTAGTGCCTAGAAGCTCAACCTACACTGGTGCCTAGCAGATCAACCTACATTGGTGCATAGCAGCTCAGCCTACATTGGTGCCTAGCAGCTCAGCCTACATTGGTACCTAGCAGCTCGACCTACATTGGTGCCTAGCAGCTCGGCTTACATTGGTGCCTAGCAGCTCGGCCTACATTGGTGCCTAGCAACTCGGCCAACACTGGAGCTTGTTTTTGCATTACTGTTGCTTAGCAATGTTCCGTCGTAACGGCCTGTGAAAAGCGAATCTTGTCTTTTATGGACAGTATGGTTAGTTGTAACAGTTCCTAAAGAGATGCTTGCGAATATGTGGACAATTACAGTTGTTCTAATGAAGGGATGGCTATTAATAACATCCCAAGCCTTTTTTTTGGAGATCTAGGAGAGTAGAGATTGAAGAAGAGGAGAAGCTACAGGAAAGTTGGAGATTTGCATATTATTGTACTATTTTGTTTTGTTTTGTTTCCAGTAATGAGAAGTTATAGACTGTGTGTTTAGTAGATATCAATTTTCTTTGTGGTTCCTTTTGCATGCAAGTAGATTAGTTACTTTATTTTTTGTTTTGTAAGTTGTTAGTTCTTCACCCATTCTAGGTTGTAACCATTAATGGCCCCTCAAGGTTCCTGAATCCATGGTGAGAGTCATGTGTTGGGATGGAACTCAAGAGGAGCCCTTGTACATAGTTTTCTTTTTGTTTTCTATAGGAGAAGCAACAACAAAGAGTTTGGAGATCTTACCCTAGGTGAGCTTGGTAATAGTCTGGATAGGGAAGAGAATGAAAGCAATGTTCAGAAAACATTGAATAAGTGAGTAGAATGAATCTATTTGTGTAGGTTCAGTAAGAAGGAGATGAAAAGCATTTCGATGGGGGACTGCGTCTTGAAGAGGAGGTAAAGTTGAGAGTGACTTACCTTAGTTTAGGATTGTGAACACCCTAAGATATCTAGGAGAAAGATCTCAGAATAGAGCCACACTGGTTCTGTAGCAGGAATGAGACTTCTATCCACATCAGATTGGTATCAGAGCCTAAATTGATTATGCTTGTGGTAAATGTTCCAGCCAGCAGTATCAGTAGGTGAAAACAAGATGGTCACCAATGCAGAGATTGCAAAGGAATTAGATGAGCAGAAGAGAGTGATAGAGGATCAAAGGGAAAGGAGTAGACTCCTTGAAGAAGCCCTGGATGAGATGAAGGTAAAAATTCAAGAAGTTGAAGATGCAACTAAAAGAAAAGATGGAGATGAATTCAGCAGTAGCAGAGGGAAGTAGAAAGTTGATGATGAGACTTAATACCTAAACCAGACCCTCCAATGAGTGAGTATCCATTTCTAAAATCTCTCAAAGCCCTAGGAGGAAAAATTCTCGAAGGAATTCCATTCTTTAACAGATAATGGATAGTGAACTAGTTGTGGAGTGGATAGAAGGTATTGAGAATAATTTTGAATGTGAGGGCATAACTGAAGCACAAAAGGTAAAAGTTGCAAAGTCAAGGTTAAGAGGTTTAGCATTAACATGGTGGAAATACCTCCAAGAAGAGAGGGAGAAGAAGGGTAAGCATCCAATTTAAAATTGGAAGGCCATGTTAAACAAGGTAAAGGAGCAATACCTACCTAAGGATTATGAAATCCAGTTACACAAGAAGAGGCAGAGCTTGAAGTAAAAATATTTGGATGTGGCCACGTCTACTGAAGAATTCCAGAAGTTGTGCTTGAGGTCAAGAGTCCAAGGGGATGAGACTATCAAGGTGGCTAGGTATCTTGGAGGCCTAAAATGGAATATCCAAGAGAAAATTAGTTTGTGTACTCCCACAACCTTCCATAAATGTTTCCAACTTGCATTGAAAGTGGAAGAGAAGAACAAAAATAAATAAGAATAAAACTTCAGAGGAAGAGGCAGAGGTAGAGAAGGAAGAGGACAAGGAGGCTATGGTGGAAGAGGATTAGATTCAAGGCAGAAAAGTGATAAAAATCTCACTGAAAACTAGGAAGGAAACTCAAATAGAGGAGGTTCCAGCAGAGGTAGAGGCCCTAACACTAGTTGGAGAGGAAGGAGCAACAACAATCAAGGAAGAGGAGCATCCTACTTTGCCACCATGAAATGATATCACTGCAATCAGCTAGGGCATCCTGCCTATAGGTGTCTTGAAAAAGGTTCTACTTCTCAAGGAGGTGGAATGAGAGTTAACAATGTCCAAGAAGAATCAAGTTGCAGCAGCAAGCCATCTGAGGTACCATTAGAATCAGAAGAAGGTGAGAACCTTATGATAAAGAGGACCTTAATCAGAGAGCCAAGAAAATAAGAACCAAGCCAAAGGAGAGAAATCTTGAGAGTGAAGTGCAAGATCACATGGAAGGTGTGTAGAGTCATTATTGATTTAGGCTCAACTAATAATATCATTAGTGAAGAGGTAGCCATCAAGTTAAATTTGAAAAGGATTCCACATGAAAACCCATACAAGATTACATGGCTCAACGAAGGACAACATGTGTTTGTAGGAGAACAAGCATGGGTAGAGTTCACCATTGGCAAGTATAAAGATAGAGTTCTATGTGACATTCTTCCCATGGATGCATGCCACCTTCTACTTGGAAGGCTATGGAAATTTGATAGGCAAGCCATGCATGATGGAACCAAGAATGCATACTCATTCAAGAAAGATGGGGTGATTTTCAAAATTTGAGTCCTTAATAGAAGGAGAGATGAAAAAATTAAGTCCAAGTGTGCTCATGGTTGATGAGAAAGAGTTCTTGAAGACTCTAGGAGAAGGAGAAGGAGTTGGATTTTATTTAATATTAAAGCCAAAAGATGAAGCTGTTGTAGAGAAATCAGAGATACTGAATGAGGTAAAAGAAATACTGGAAGAGTATAAGGATATTGTGAATGATGGCCAGCCCACTCCCCTACCTCCTAAGAGACTTGTTAGCCACAAGATTGAATTCATACCAGGAGCTACCTTACCCAACAAAGCTTCCTATAAGATGACCCCTCAACAAAATGAGGAAATAGCCAAGCAAATCAAAGAGTTATTAGACCAAGGCCTAATTAGAAAGAGCATAAGCCAATGTGCAGTCCCTACTATTTTAGCACCTAAGAAAGGAGGATCTTGGAGACTTTGTACTGATTCTAGAGCCATTAATAGAATCACCATTAGGTATAGGTTCCCAATACCCAGAATTGAAGACCTAATG
>MU223836.1:1910724-1927819 GCA_018584345.1 Thuja plicata | reverse complement strand
AGACTTTGTACTGATTCTAGAGCCATTAATAGAATCACCATTAGGTATAGGTTCCCAATACCCAGAATTGAAGACCTAATGGATTGTTTAGGGGAGGCAAAGTACTTCAACAAGATTGATCTTAAGAGTGGCTACCACAAAATTAGGATAAATGAAGGAGATGAATGGAAGACAACCTTCAAAACTGCAAAAGGTTTGTATGAATTTCATGTAATGCCATTTGGTTTGTCTAATGCTCCCTCAACTTTTATGAGGCTTATGAAAGAGGTATTGGTAGAATGCATTAATAAATTTGTTGTTGTCTACCTAGATGACATTTTAGTTTTTAGCAGAACTAAGGAGGAGAATTTTAGGCATTTGAAAATTGTTTTCAAGAAATTGCATGATGAAAAGCTAATGATCAATTTTTAGAAGTGTGACTTCATGAAGTAGGAGCTTGTATATCTCGGTTTTGTTTTGTCATGGGCTAACCTCAAAATGGACCAAGGAAAGGTGGATGCCATTCTAAGTTGGCCTACTCCCATGGTTTCCACTGAGGTGAGAAGTTTCCATGGTTTAGCTCAGTATTACAGAAAGTTCATTAGACATTTCAGTGGGATTTGTGTGCCTATGTTAGACACCATTAGAGGTGGGATGAAGACAAAGTTTCAATAGACACCACAAGCTGGAAAAGGGTTTGAAACACTCAAGGAGAAGATAGAAAAGTTTCCTACTCTAGTTCTTCCAAGATTTGATAAGCTTTTTATAGTAGAATGAGATGCAAGTAATGTGGCCATTGGGGCTATCATAAGCCAAGAAGGAAGACCAGTAGCTTTCCATAGTGAGAAGCTAAATGATGCAAATAAGAAGTACTCTTCTTATGACTTAGAGTTGTACACTCTAGTCCAAGCACTCAATAAGTGGAGGCACTACTTTCTACCTAAGGAGTTCATAGTATAAACTGATAACCAAGCTCTCATCTTCCTTAACTCTCAAGATAAGCTCAGTAGCAAACACATGAAGTGGGTGGAGTATCTACAAGCCTACACTTTCAATATCAACCATAAAAAGGGAGTAAAAAATAAGGTTGTTGATGTATTGATCAGAAGGCTTCTCACAGTCCAATAAGTTCAGCTACAAATCATAGGTATTGATAGCTTCAAAGACCTATATGTTGAAGATGAAGATTTTTCTCAAATCTACAAGGTATGCAGGGAGTTTAAAAACAACTTTCATGGTGAGTTTTTTTAATATACTTTGCAGAATGATTTATTGTTTAAAGGAGGTCAACTTTGTGTTCCTAAAGGATCTATGAGAGAGAATTTGATTCAAGAAAAACATAATGGAGCACTTAGTGGTCATTTTGGAGTCAGTAAGACTCAAGAGCTAGTCACTAGGTTCTAGATTTGGCTTAGAATGAATAGAGATGTTAGAAAGTATGTTGAGAGTTGTGTAGTGTGTCAAAAAGAAAAGGGCACATCTTCCAATGTAGGTATTTATCAACCACTTCCAATCCCAACCAGACCATAGGAATGCATAAGCATGGATTTTGTAGTTGGTTTACCAAGAGCAAGGCAGGGATATGACAGTATTTATGTTGTTATGGACATATTTAGTAAGATGACACATTTTATACCTTGTAATACCATTCATGATGCTTGAAAAATTGATCAATTGTTTTTCAATGGAGTGGTGAGGATACATGGACTCCCACTTAGTATTTTTTCAGATAGGGACACCAAATTCATGAGTCATTTTTGGAAGACCTTATGGCAAAAGTTGGGCACTAACTTGTCTTTTGGATCTGTCTATCATCCATAGACAGATGGAAAAACAAAGGTAGTCAATAGGATTCTTGGTAACTTGTTGAGATGCCTCACAAAGGAGTAGGGTCAAGTATGGGACCAACTCATTGGACAAGCTGAATATGCATACAATGATACAATGAACAAATTGACTGTTAAGAGTCCTTTTGAAATTGTTTATGGATTTCACCCAAGGGGAATTTTGGAGCTTAGAGAATTGAAGGAAGAAATTCATGGTAGTGGATATGCTGAGGACTTTTCTCATTCAATGAGAGAAGTCCATGAAAGTGTGAGAAAGAACTTGATTGAAAATACTGAAAAGGTAAAGAAAAAGGTGGATCCTTCAAAGAGGGATGTTCAGTTTTAGATTGGAGACTTTGTGATGGTACACTTGAAAAAACATAGGGTGTAAAAAGGTGTTCCTCACAAGCTACAGATGAAGAGGCTAGGTCTATGTAAGATACTTGCAAAGTATGGTAACAATGCATACAAGGTGGAGATTCCTGAAGACATTGGGTTGTCACCAGTTTTCAACATTGCAAATTTGATAGCATACAAAGGACCAATTCAAGATGCTGATCAAAACCTTCAAGAGGTAATACAAGAGGTAAAATGTTTGAAATTAACCCCTATTCCATCTATGACAGCTGAAAAGATATTAGACTCAAGGGTCTACAAGAAGACTAGGAACAAAGACTACATGGAGCACCTTGTCAAATGACATGAAAAAGAAGATGCTGATGCTACTTGGATCAGAGAAACAGAATTCAAGAGGTTGGGAATTGATCCAAACATGCTCAATCCAAGGATGGATTAACCTTTCTTTTTTCTGGGGGAGTATGGTGCAGGAGAACACGTAACTCAAACCCCTAGCTCTTTATTTTTGGCATGTACTGACTCTAGCCAAGTCAGGAGAGTGTGTGTGGACCTTAGAAGGTCATTTGTTTTATTTCCCTAAGATGGATATGACTAGCTCAATCCATGTCTAGATAGGTTGCTTAGTTGGTTTCTTTTGTTGTGTGAGTGTGAGGTAGTTTATAAGCCTCTAGAAATCCAACCAAGGCATTAGGAACCTTGGATAAGCTACTTGGTATCACTGGCACTTGGCGTAAACTGGTGCCTAGCATCTCGATCTACATTGGTGCCTAGAAGCTCGGCCTACATTGGTGCCTAGAATCTCGGCCTACATTGGTACCTAGCAGCTCAGCCTACATTAGTGCCTAGCAGCTTGGCCTACATTGGTGCCTAGCAGCTTGGCCTACATTGGTGCCTAGCAGCTCGGCCTACAATTGTGCCTATTATCTTGACCTACATTGGTGCCTAGTAGTTTGGCTAACATTGGAGCTCGGTTTTGCATTACTGTTGCTTGGAAATATTTTGTCGTAATGGCCCGTGAAAAGTGGATCTTGTCTTTTATGGATAGTATGGTCAGTTGTAACAGTTCCTAAAGAGATGCTTGTGAATATGTGGATAGTTACAGTCATTCCAATGAAGGGATGGCTATTAATAACATCCCAAGCCTTCTTTTTGGAGATCTAGGAGAGTAGAGATTGAAGAAGAGGAGAAGCTATAGGAAAGTTGGAGATTTGCAGATTATTGTACTATTTTGTTTTGTTTCTAGTAATGATAAGTTACAGACTGTGTGTTTAGTAGATATCAATTTTCTTTGTGGTTCCTTTTGCATGCAAGTAGTTTAGTTACTTTATTTTCTATTTTGTAAGTTGTTAGTTCTTCACTTGTTCTGGGTTGTAACCTTTAATGGTCCCTTGAGGTTCCTGAATCCATGGTGAGAGTCATGTGTTGGGATGGAACTCAAGAGGAGCCCTTTTACATAGTTTCCTTTTTGTTTTATGTAGGAGAAGCAACAGTAAAGAGTCTAGAGATCTTACCCTAGGCGAGCTTGGTAATAGTCCGACTAGGGAAGAGAATGAAAGTAATGTTCAAAAAACATTGAATAAGTGAGTAGAATAAATCTATTTGTGTAGGTTCATCAAGAAGGAGATGAAAAGAATTTCGATGGGGGACTGAGTCTTGAAGAGGAGGTAAAGTTGAGAGTGACTTACCTTAGTTTAGGGTTATGAACACCCTAAGAGATCTAGGAGAAAGATCTCAGAACAGAGCCACGTTGGTTCTGTAGCAGCAACGAGACTTCTGTCCACATCAATTTGTTTTCCTTTCTTTGCTTGTACATTTTATTGGTTACATTTCAAGTTTTTTTGCTATTGGTAGCTTTGTGTATTGGATTTATATCATTTGTAAACCTTTTCTACTAACCCTTTCCTTTGGAAAGCTTGGGAACCATGGATCACGATTGAGAGAGGCGTACATTTTTGGTGAACCCGACGTGAATCAAACAACACAAATATTTCTTATAGGAAGTAGATAGAACCAATTAGCCATGACCGTATGGTTACAGATCTAAAAATCCATCTTTTTTTGGTATCTGTGTTATTTCGCAATCACTCCTATTTTGTCGCAATTGACAAACTAGTGCCGCAATTGACTGTTTTAATACCGCAATTGATTGCAGGATTTTGCACCATTATTCTATCATTTTCTATCTTTCTATCCTTTGTTATTGTGCCAAAATTGATTGTATTTGACCACAGTTACTTGTTTTTTTCTGCAATTGCCTTTATTGTACTGCAATTGCCTGATCTGTGCCACAATCAAACACATCTTGCCACAATCGTCAACATTCTGCTGCAATTGATCAAAAGATACCACAATTGAAGATACACTACCACAATCAACTCAAAAGCCACTTTTCTATCTATTTTTCTTGGTTTCTGTGCAGGACGGACTGACAGTGAATGACAAAAAATGTAATCAGATGCATACCAGGTGCTAGAGCACTAAGAGATGCAAGAAGGAGAACCATAAACTATCGACCACAACAAAGGGCTATTCTCGCAATTGTAGCTAAAGATCAAAGTGAAGCATACATGAGGTACATTGATTCAATTAAGAGATTCTTAGGTAAGTATAAAGTCACCATTAATTTCAGCAATCTCAATAATCCTGGAGTTTTTGGATATTCTGCTATTTTGGATTGAAAGATTTCATTTCTGGAGATACTAAGCACTTTATTTGACAGGTAAAAATTGAGGAGGCAAGATAACAATACAACTTAAAATTCATCCACTTGCCGATTTGGGCTTAAAAATAACAATGTTTGTCACGCTTGTCACATCTCACATTATAGATTTAGGCTTAAAATTGACATGGGGACTAAAATTGAACAAAGCAAAGAATCTCTTGATTTGGTGCACTAAAATTGAACAAGCAATCAACACCTACTTTTTGGTCTTAAAACTGAACACTTGTGCTTGTATGGGGGTGTAGCTTAGTTCACATTTCAAACTTTTGGAGCTTAATCGATTTACCTTGTGTCTTGAGTTTTGGGTGCACTTGCACAATCTGTTAGATTAGACACCTTTATACTTTTTAGAAATTCCTGTCCGGGGAATGCACTTCTTCCTTAGAGAATGACCTTAAACTGGTAATCCTTCTGATCGGTATATAAACAAGGTGCAAACAAAAGTTTCATCTTATCTATCCAAGCTCGGGCGAGATGTGTTGATGATAGTCTAGATCGGGTGAATATCCCTAAGGATCCAGCGTGGTCAACTAGGCTCTTAAGTGAGTCACACACGTACAAACTGATTGGATAGACGCCACAGACCCTTACTACAACCTTGTTAATTAGAGGCCAACCCATTTTACCTCCAAACATATACCTTATTATAATGCAAGGGGTTGTATAATTTCCCCCCAAGATTCCCAACATATGTGTCCCACGGTATTTGTGCAGTGAAAGAGATCTTCACTCCATGACAACAATAACTGGTAACGATAAAAATACAGGCGCCTATGTCATAGACCTTTGTATCCTAGTAGTGTGAAAATTGCTATGTGAGCTAACATACATTCAAGCATTGGGCCTATAACATTGTATTCTAAAGTCATTGACCTAGATTAATCTGACTGTTCAGTATTGAGACCTCATGATAACCTTGCAAGTTGAAAAAGTTGTAGAACATACACATTGTCAGTCTTCATTCTTCAAAACACAGTGTCTATTGTGCTTGTTCTTTGATCAATTTTTGAAAATTCAAAACAAAAAATCCAACTGTCAAAAAGAGTCAAATGTGTTAAAGTCTAGGGTTGTCAACATCAACTGTCTCACAAATCAGAATCCTTGTTCCAGAATATCAAAATTGTCAGAAAGTGATACCTATCCTCTAGTCTTTTTGAGACTATTCCCCTTCTACCACAATTGCCTTCATTTTTCCACAATTGATAGAAGTTTTCCGTAGTTAACTTGTTTATTGCCGCAATTGACCTGTTTATTACCACAATTAGTGATAAAGTACCATAATCGACCTTTCACTTTACCGCAATTGATGGAGTTGTGTCGCAGTTGACCAGAGATATTTTATTCCTATTTTGACCTATAAACCTTGAAAGAACTCTTCATTTGGTGTCCAAAACCAGTGTCTATCCCAGAAAAACATGAAGAACACTGTGCGAGTCTCTAAACATTAAAGATAATCCCTTCTCTGAAAAGAACAATTATTGTCTAAAACATTGTTAGTTCGAAATCTCAGACTCAAAATATCTTGATCTCATCATATCAAACATCACCATTATCTCTATCAAGTGACTTTGTCCCAAGCAAAGGTCGACAAATCTTATATTTTTACATCATCACAACTTTAAGATCAAGATATATCAAAATTTGTCCTTAGAATTACCCTTGTCCAAAACATAACTCAGACTTCCTTAGAAAGGTTATCCTTTTTTTTCTTTATATCACTTGTTTTAGTTACAAAATCTAGACCACACTATGTCTTAAACACCTCATGGAGGGCCTTACACAAGGTCGAATGCTAGAACACAACCTGATAAGTCATATATCAACAGATTCTCCACTTGGGAAAGAGAGCAAGAGAACGATCATTTCGTGAATACCAGTTCTTCTCTATTCATTAAACAACCCCGTGGGTCAGCTTTTTTCCAAAATGTCACAGAAGAGGAAATTGAAGATGTTGAGCAAGATGCTTATTCCACACAAGTAGTTGACATTGTTGTAGAGAGGAACCCCAATCGTTACTTAGCCACACTGATAAAGAAGGGAGTCAAACTCCCTGTTGAATTCAGTGTATCAACCATATGGCCCAAAAACCCTCTCACAAGTCAAAACATTACTCATTCCTCTCAAATACTACCTGTTGTGTCTCAAATCTTCCCACCATTGGTAACACCCACATTGACACAAATGATACCCAATCAAACCAATAGCACAAACCAAGCCAGTACATCTTCCACTCAAAGCATGATAGGCTCACAACTAAGTGCACCCATGGTCACTAGTATGCCTTCACCTTCAGTCTCATGTCCTGGACAATCAATCTCTCATGTTATGCCTTCCATCCCACCAAATACCAATTATTCTAAAACTATGCCACTACTGCAGTCAATTCCTACTAGTCTTGGGATCAACACCTCATACCCACAGGGATCCATATCTGCATGTATGACTTACAGTCAATGCCCACCCAATCTTACACCTTTTCCCATTCCTAAATCAATACAACCTCTGCAATAGCAACCCCAGCTTCAGTTACCACAATTCCAACCCCAGCAACAACAACCCCAGCTTCAGTTTCCACAAATCCAACCCCAACAACAACAACCCCAGCTTTAGTTGCCTCAAATCCAACCCCAGCAACAACAACCCCAGCTTCAACCCCAACCTCAATAGCAGCAATATCAACCCCATCAGTATCAACCATAGTTTCAACAACAACAACATTCCCAATCCATACAACAAACACATCAAAACCCACCATGGGCTACTCATGTGCCCCCATTTCAAAACCATGCGGTGGGAAGTCAATATCAAATGCCCAGGATGAAATCCTATGTTCCTACTCAAGAGACATAGAGGCACAGCCTCATACCCACTACAATACAGAGGAATGTTATCACACATCAGCCTCAATATCAAACGGACATGTTGATGCAACAAATGCAAACCCTTCAAACCCAAATCATGGATATGTAAAATTAGGGGCAAACTAAATCCTACACCATAGAGGATTTATACCCATACCCCTTTGACCACTCTCTTCACATGTCTCCATTGCCAACCCTCTTCTTGTTACCAAAATTTGAAAAATATAGGGGTAATACCAACCCTATTGAACATATCTAAGAGTTTTTTGCTAGTTGCGTCAAATTCGCCCATGATGAGACATATATAATGTGACTATTCACACAAAGCTTAGCCGGACCAGAAATGGAATGGTTCTCACATTTACCTCATGGAATTCAGTCTTGGGGTGAACTGGCTAAAAAGTTCATCGCTCACTTCTATCATAACATAGAGCGCAATGTTAGTATCAAGGACGTTTGTGATATCAAACAGAAGGATGGAGAGTCTTTTGTGAAATTCCTACAAAGATGGAGGAATACTGCAAACTAAATAATGTATGATGAGCCCGAAAAATACCTAATAGTCATGTTTGTTGACAATTTGATCCCAGATATGTCATTCACAACATAATTGCAGTTGGCTCCGAACTTCACACAACTCATCAAACGAGGAGTTTGTTGTGAGAAGAACTTAGTCAAATGAGGAATACTTGCAGATCCAACACAAATGAATACAAACAAAAATGCAATAGACAAAGCTAAGTGGTGGAACAAAAACAAAAATGTCACCAACGATGGTGTCATTGATGTGAAGACAATCAACTATGCACATCCCAAGATGTCACTACAAGCCTATGGCCAACCAAAAACCCATAGGGCCCACTCAACAAGAATACACTCAAAACCAACCTCCCCCTATCCAAGCAGTCACTGTGTCAAATAGTCAACAACAGACTCAACGCAAACCACAGTTTCAATTCTAGCAACAAGATTTCACACCATTAGGAGAGCCGATAGAATCAGCTTTGCAAAAACTGATACAATCCAACACTATCACTCTTTCGTAAATCAGGGAATTTGAAAAAGATGCAAAAAAACCAAGGTGGTATAATGACAAAGACTTCTGTGAGTTTCATCGGGTGAAAGGATACAAAACACCTAAATGTTATCGATTGAAACATGCTATCCAAGATCTGATTGACACAAGGGTCATCGATGTAACAAATACCCAAGCCAAAGGAACAAATGATCACACTATATTCAATGATACATTTCATGATCACAAAAAGGGAAAATATTCTAGGTCTGGTGGATCTTCCAAACAAGTAAGCTATACATATGCCAACAGTGATAACGTTATCAATTGCCTCAATCCTTCAGATAGCCATGTGGCTACGATTACTATCAAAGACCAAGGTAACAAATGTGATGTAACAATGCATCATACCAGAGTTGTCTTGCAGGGAGTACCATCCTCATCTACTATATCTACCAATCCTAATGCAACCTCAGATCCATAGCCAAGCATAGTGGATTAGCTAAAGTGCACACCTACCCAGATCTCCATGTTTGACCTATTGCGCATATCTCCATAGAATAAACTAGCACTTGACCAAGCCCTTTAGAATGTATCTTTCCCAAGGGACATAACACCCAAGAGCTTCCAAATGATGGTTAATCTTATAGCTACTAACAAACATGCCACATTCACAGACCATGATGTGCCACCGCATAAACCCCTGCACAATGATCCTTTGCACTTGCTTGTCCAGGTCCACAAAAGTGCTATTGGTAGGGTCCTTGTTGATGGTGGGGCTGGATTAAAAATTTGTACTCTAAAGTTAATCAAGAAAATAGGCTATTCAAAATCAAGAATTGATGTCACAAGGAGGATAAATATCAGATGTACAACAAAGAGGAAAGATCCTCTAAAGGTATTATTATTCTACATGTCTGTATTGGTCTAGTGTTCAAGAACACTCCCTTCCAGATCCTAGATCTTGAGTTGGGATACAACATGTTACTAGGGAGACTATGGATACATGAAATGCAAGTCATACCCTCAACATACCATCAATGCATCAAGTTCCCACACCAAGGAGAAGAAATAATTATAGAGGGAGACCCCCGTCCTTTCCAATACTGTAATGCAGTCCAAATCGACACTGACAAGTAGGTACCTGTAAACCAAGATGCAAGCGTCCCCTCCTCTTCAGACTCAAATCCTAAGGATTTCACACAGAAAGTGGGAAAAATATCCATTACCGACAAGGGTTGTGGTGAATACAAATATGAAGAGTCTTTCACTATCACGAACATGCCCCAGAGCCCAAGAACATATGGCATACCACAACCGGTTATAATAATAGAAACTCCAGAGCCTGTTCTATTGAGATGTCTTCCAACAACTTTTGTCAGATGGGGGGACATTGCAGAGGAAAAGCCATTTGAACAAGATATCAGTACATGTTTGTACCAAGATCCACAAGAGACATTTTGACAACCCCTACCCCTATCAAACTATGGAAATGGTTATACAATGTTACAAAGATTTGGGTATGATGGCACAACTGGTCTGGGGGCAAGACAACAAGGCTTAATGGAATTGTCTCTCCTACCAACCCAAAGAAACATGAGAGGGTTAGGCTATGGG
This sequence comes from Thuja plicata, assembly GCA_018584345.1. Classification (NCBI taxonomy): domain Eukaryota; kingdom Viridiplantae; phylum Streptophyta; class Pinopsida; order Cupressales; family Cupressaceae; genus Thuja; species Thuja plicata. Next base: position 1,917,442 of record MU223836.1, on the reverse strand, counting down.
AAACAAATAACCAGCCCTATAATCCAAGACATCCCAGTTGATCAGGAACAAATAGCAAAGATGCACTGTGGGCACAACTCAGAACATGTCTTAATACGCAATATACTAGTACAATTGTTGCCCGTCGAAGAGGGAACCACTCAAACCCAAATAAACCTCAACATAGAAAGTGGTGATAATGAAGGAAGTGAGAAATCTGATGAGCATTCTATCAAAAATGACTCCCATGAGTACGAGTGGAGATTCCTTCACAGCTATGAACCTTCAATCCCAGATTATTCCCCTCGGTCAGCCACCACCTTAAACCTTGATGACTTTTTTGACCAAATATCTATTTCTGACCAACCCTGCATAGATAAAAATGTCATTTACCATTCCTTAGGTGATGTGTCCACATCAAATTCTAGTTTTGTAGGAACCATATCCGTCATCCCTTTCAACCACATAGAGTCAAACCAACATGAGATTCCATGTCTTGTACACCTAGAGCTAATAGAGTGGGATCAACAAGGACCACCTAATATGGATGTCTTCAAGAAGGATGAGGCTATTGCAAACTTCATGGGACTTAGAGAGGGAATTCCATCGGGAGACCACAAAGAAGGCTTCTCCTTTGACCTCGATAGATCAGCATACTTTGGGGAGGAAGCCCCTCTTTCAAGTCAACAAAACAAATCAAAAAAGAAAAAAGAATCATCAGTAAGTGAAAACCAAAACGCGCTTACTAACACAAAAAATGATAAAAAGCTAAACAAAGATATATCTTGTAGTGAAAACCTCACTGAGGCACTAGAAGATGGAAAGAAGGAACTCCTCTCCTTAACAGAGGAGAAATTGGTATTACTAGCAGAAGAAATAGAGGAAGTCAATTTGGGAGATGACAAGAACCCAAAGAACATCTACTTGGCAAAATCACTCACCCCGAAGGAGAGAGAATAGTTCCTCAATTTCTTTAAAGCAAGAATGGTCAATTTTGCATGGTCCTACTCGGATATGCCAGGATTAGATCCAGAGCTTTTACTACACCATCTCTCGATGCTACCCAATGCCAAACTTGTTAAGCAGAATCTAAGAAATATGCATCCCCATGTTGCATTGCTAGTCAAGGCAGAATTGAAAAAGCTCTTGGATGCCAAGTTCATAAGACCAATCCCATACACAGACTGGATATCTAGCTTGGTACCAGTTACAAAGCATAGTGGTCAGATACATATTTGCACAAACTTTACCTAACATTGATATGATAGTGGATCTAACCACTGGACATCAAATGCTATCACTCATGGATGGATTTTTAGGGTATAATCAGATAAGGATCACGCCAAAGGACCAATACAAAAAAAATTTCACATGTCCTTTGGGCACATATTGCTGGAATGTCATGCCGTTTGGTCTAAAGAATGATGGAGCAACATATCAAAGGGCTATGGAAACTATCTTTCATGATCTCATCCAAAAAACAATGGAAGACTATGTAGATGACATACTAGCCAAGTCAACGCTTCGCAAGGATCATTTGCAAGTATTAGGACCAATCTTTGACAGAATGCAGGAGTAAAAGGTCCATTTAAACCCAAAGAAATGTGCATTTGGGGTCACCGCAGGAAAGCTACTAGGGTTCATAGTGTCACATAGAGGCATCAAAGTAGACCTAGAGAAAGTCAAAGCAATATTGGACATGCCTCCACCATCGAACCTAAGGAAACTGAGGGGATTAAAAGGAAGGCTCCAATCAATCAGGTGCTTCATAGATCAGCTAGCAGACAATTGCCACCCATTTCAACATCTAATGCATAAAGATATCAAATTCATATGGACAGAGCAATGCAAACAAGTGTTCCAAACATTCAAAAACTATCTACTCAAGTCTTCTATACTGGTGCCACCAGTCAAAGGTAGACCATTACTTTTGTATATCTTAGCAACATAATCAGCATTAGGTGTCCCTTTGGCACAATATGATGACACAGGGAAGGAGAGAGCTGTTTACTATCTCAGCAGAACGTTGGTCAGATATGAGCTCAACTATGCACCAATTGAAAAATCATGCCTGGTAGTCATCTTCGCTTCCCAGAAGCTGAGACATTACATGTTGAGTCACCAAACAAAGTTGATAGCACATATTGATCTGTTAAAGTACCTCCTAAGAAAAGCAGCGCTAACCGAATGACTCACAAAGTGGGTAATGATTTTAAGTGAGTTTGAGATTGAGTACATAGACAAAAAGGCCATCAAAGGGCAAGTGATTGTGGACCAATTAGTAGAGGCACCTATATAGGATCATCAACCAATCATTTCTGACTTTCCAGATGAATCCATTATGATACTATAACTAGAGATCGAGGTATGGCAACTATACTTTGATGGATCATGCACGAACCATGGTGCTGGGGCAGGACTAGTGCTTATCACTCCAGATAATGATACAATTCCAAAATATTTTAGACTCAACTTCCCATGCACAAACAACATTGCAAAATATGAAGCACTGGTCATTGGATTAAAGATAGCAATTTAATGGAGAATTAAGAACCTTAAAGTCTTTGGAGATTCGCAGTTGGTCATTAGCCAAGTCAACAATGATTATATGACCAAAGATGAGAAGCCAATACCATACAGAGCACATATGGAAAGATTGCGCACCTAGTTCCATTACATATTCTTTGAACAAGTACCATGAGCTCAAAACAAAGCTGCAGACGCAATGGCTACCATAGCATCACTGATCAATATGCCAGGCAATGAAACACAATTCCAATTTCTAGTAGAACAAATCTTGGTGCCATCACATCAAGCATCCATGACAGAATTAGCATGTGTCCTTGTTGGTCCTAAAACCCAATGGTACCAAGATGTATAGAACTACCTCCAAAATAGTGTCTTACCTCTCAACTTGTCTAGAAACCAGAGAAAGTCCCTCATCTGCCAAGCCTCTAGGTATCTCAACTAAGTCTAGACAGAACGCTATTATGATGTCTCACTTCCATGAAATCCCAGAGAGCTTTGTACGAGGTACATGAAGGAATTTGTGGAACCCACAGAGGTGGAAACAACTTAGCTAAGAAGATCATCCACATGGGATACTATTGGCCCACAATAGAGATAGATGAACACAAACATGTACAAAGGTGTAGAAAATGTCAGATTCATGAAGACCTCATCTATGCACCAGCCCAAGAACTAAATCCTATCACATCACTATTGTCATTTTCTATGTCGGGATTTGACTTAGTGGGAAAAATTACACCTTCTTCACCAAATGGACACAAATACATCATAGCATCAACAAATTACTTCACTAAGTGGGTTGAAGCAATTCCCCTCACTCACATTACCGAAAAGCAGATATCAATGTTCATACTTAACCATATCATCTATCGATATGGGATCCCTCAAACCATCCTGACAGATCATGGTACGCCTTTCCAAAAAAAAGATGTTGAAGAGCTATGTAAACAATTCCATATCAAACAAGGGTTCTCTTCATTTTATTATCCTCAAGGGAATGACTAAGTCGAAGCTACAAACAAAACAATTTTGAAAATCTTGAAGAAAATAGTGAATGAATCAGGATGAGGCTGGCACTTACAGCTTAGTCCCGCATTATGGGCATGTATCACTAGCATGAGAAAACCTATAGGAGACACTCCTTTTTACCTAGTCTATGGATTAGAGGTGGTACTACCCCTCAAAGTGGAAATCCCATCCCTAAGGATATCATTGAAGAACCTGATTACAGATGAAGACTACAGAGTAGCAAGGCTCAGTGAACTGGAGTTACTAGATGAAAGAAGACAACATGCCTTCAACCACTTACAACGCTATCAGAATTGCCTTAGAAGAAACTATCACAAGAAGGTGAAGCTATGAAAAATTGAGGTAGGAGAACTCATCCTCATGGAAAATCAAAAGAACCAAGTAGAGAAAGTCAAACCCAAAAATTTTGAACCTAACTGGCTAGGATCATATGTCATTTTTAGCTCTACCCAGAGTGGGGCATTCATACTAGTGACACCAGAAGGAGATCAGTTCCCCAGATACATCAACAACATGCACTTGAAGAGGTTCTACACTTGAGGCCTCAAGGATTAAGGCACGTATCTAGAAAATACCAAAAAAATTAAAAAATACAAAATGTTACCTTGGTGAAAACCTGACAAACAAGCACCTTGGCGAAAACAACAAAAATTTTAAAAAAGAAAAAAGTAAAGAGAAACAAAATTGCTCTCAGTGAAAACCTGGAAAACAGGCGCTATTGAGTAGGTACCTTGGTGACAACCTGGCAAATAGGCACCAAGTGTTCAAATCCAGCTTCACCATCAATGAACTCTAAGATCAAAAGCTTGAGTACACTTCAAATGCAAGACTGACTACCCAAGATATATCCAACAACACATTCCCCTCTGAGCACCAAACCCTTATCCATGGTTAGTACTTGTCCACCAGACTAGGGGGAGATTCTAAATATCCTGAAAAAATGCAAAAAATTGGAAAACTCATCAAAAATCCTAAAAATATCAAAATGTTCTGAGAAAATCAATCTTCATAAAAAAACAATCAAAAAAATTGTAAAATCCCAAGAAATAGAGCCAACTTAGTTATCAAGAGAACAAGAGGGAGATCACGCCTATTCAATCAATGTCACAATCATGAGCTTTGTGAATCAGCATTGGGCCCATATGACACAGCTTTATCAATCTATCAAATCTATTAGCAAGCAAACTGGTGACCAAGCCAATCTATCAATTGTCACAATCATGAGCTTTGTGAATCAACATTGGGCCCATCTGACACAGCTTGATCAACTGCCAAAAAAATCACAATCAATCAATCATATCATATCAATCATCTTACATAGTGGTGGATATGCTCAAACCAGATAGGTCAGTCTTATATGAGTCATCTATTACTGAAACCAGACACACTCAAGAAATCAAGCCATCAAGCCTATCAAAAGAGTCAAGCCAATCAAGAGAATCCAACTGCATCAAGGAACCATCCAAAAAGGTTGACTAGGTTAGTTAGTCAGTCAGATGTTAGTCTATATTTTGCAGTTACGTTCTTATGCTACTCCAAGATCCACCATATGAGGAGAGTAGCTATGATAGATCATGACTTATTTTCTTTGATTGTTGTCTGTTGAATGTTCACTTCGATTTCAGGGCCATGATGATTTAGGATAAATGCGGTAGGCATTGTCACTTATCTAGCATCTGTGCAGTTCTATGATCTAAGCTTAACCCTGGGAAAGAATTAGACATTCCTTCTCTTTTATTTGCTTGTTTGGTTTATAGAATCAAGAGCTCGCAATGCTATCTAGATGGACTCTGGGTGCATAGGAGTTCTATCTTGGTTTCTATGGTCTTTTCGTTTTTTTTGCACTCAAGAGATCATGATGCTATCCAGATGGACTCTAGGGGCATAGGAGTTCTATCTTGTTTTCTTTGGTCTTTTTCTTTAAGGAATCAAGAGCTCATGGTGTTATCTAGTTGGACTCTGGCTACATAGGAGTTCTATCTTGGTTTTCTTTTTTTAGTTAATTCAGAGGACAAAGTGGTATCTAGATGGTCAATATCTGGGTGCTTTTGGCTCTCCTTCTTTTCAAATAGGGAACATAGATGAACCCAGATGGTCAATATTTGGGTGCACTAAGTTATCTTTCTATTCAATCTCTCTACTCCTTTCGCTTATCAAGAGGTCGTGGTAGTATCTAGGTGGTATGTGACCTGGATGCATTGGACGCTCTTTGAAATTTTAAAAAATACAAAAAAAAAAGAAGATGCAATGATGACAAATATTGGAAATAGGGGAAATGACTTGGGACACTCATCCTTTCTATCAACTCATATCTATCAAAAAAGAAAAAAAATCCTTTCTATCATTCCATATCTATTAGATCAAATCTTAGAGAACATCTATCCAAACTAAACTCCTAATAAACACATGCATTACTCAGATATTTTGTGCATAATAGATTGCATTCATTCCATTAAAGTGCATCAAAAAAATGAAAAAAAAAACATAGTAGTTGCATACATGATAAATCATATAACACATACATCCATAAGAATCTCATATAAACATGCATTTCATTTCCACCATCGTTCATACACATGTCAGTATCATAGGAAAAGGAAAACATCATTTATGAGTCTGCATAATAGAACCATATTACATATACATTTTCATCACTTAAACCAAATCATGTAGAATCATACATATAGCAAGTAAAACAATGCACATCATATCAAATCACTAGCTGCATCTCATATTAATAAAAAAATATGAGTACAATGAACGGTCGCAAGTCTGAACAAAGGAAGGTAATTAACATGTATATCAATAAATATTAGTGTGTCGAGATACAAAAATGGATACTACTTAGAGTATATCAAATGAACATCACTACAAAAATGGTATATGATACAAAATATGAGAAGCATCAAAATCAGCATGTGCTACCCCTACCCTCGATAGGAGGTGGACGAGGGGGTGGCATATCAGTAGCAACCCTCTGAGAGGAGCTAAGAGCACCAACACAACTACTTTGTGATCTCTGTGATCTCTGTGCCCTACTAGATCTCTGAGAGGCTCTATAACTAGGAAATCTCTGCTCAACAGGAACTGCACCCTCATGGTGGCATCTCCAGTAATCAATCTCTCTCTAAGCATCATGCCCAGATCTATAGTATCAGTCTAGAACATCTCGGTGAGAAGC
>MU223836.1:1847160-1910674 GCA_018584345.1 Thuja plicata | reverse complement strand
TCAGCGGATCCAAGTCTGGCCTGTAAATCCTATACCTGCTGAGTAAGCCACTCCAAATCTAAGGGATTCACCTCCATACCTCCCATGGCCACATCCATATCTCCCTCCTCGGCCCTATCCCCCAAACCCTCATCACACCTTCCCCTCACCACCCAAGAATCATCCTCACTCTCCTCACTCTCCTCAGTACTGCTGCCAGTACTATCACTACCAGTAGATGAGCTAGTACCTACACACTAAGCATCCAAGGCCTCAACATCTATGTCACCTATCTCAATATCCACATCCTCTACCACCACCCTCTCCTCCACCCTCGGTGCCAAAATAGAACTAGTACACTGATGTACTTTACGCACTAACTGAGGTGCCTCCTCCTCCATCGCCTCCTCATCCTCCAAAATAGCACTCAACCCAACTTGTTAAGTATTGGTCCGACCACCACTCCGCCCACCCCTCATCTGAACTCCACCACCAGCACCCCCAGGACCAGGATCATCTCCCCTCCCCTATCCCCCATCCCTACCTCCATCTTGGCTACCATCTCTCCCTCCGTCTCGGCCACCATCTCTCCCTCTATCTCGACCCCCTACCTCGTTGTACCTGATGATGCCTCCTCATGATGGTCCTAGAAACTGGATGAGATACATCTGTCAATGGAAATGGTCGAGTGTATTCCCAACGAGCATCATACTGCAGAGTGGTGCCTGCAAGATATCCAATACACATATCAGTACCCCATCAGATGAAGAAACAAGTATCATAAAGCAGGTTTGCTAAGAAAGCAGTAAAGGAATTACACAAAATATCATTACCAGACATACCTACATCTACAATGGCCAATCTCCATGTCCAAGCAATAGGAAGTAGACCAAAAAACTCGGTCCATGTAGCATCTAGTGAAATGATGCCACCCCAGACAGTAGCATCCCTCAACCTACGAGAAAAATAGGCATATGTATCAGACACATCCTTCTTCTCCCCAAACTATCACAACACCCTGTCAGTGTTGTGAAAATCAATCATATGAATATAGTCTGTAACATGACCAAACAGGTATCTCCGCTGACGGAAAAAAAGAAGATGGATGTCCTCACCATCCCAAACAGAGCACTCCCTATATGGTCTCCAAATAAAACAAGGAATCATGTCAAACTGCTGACGCCAGTACATCAAATGCCCCATGTGGGTCTACATGATAGCTTCATCATACATGAAAACATATGGTCTATCTTCTGGAAGATCATGTGTACTGACAGGTCAGCATACAACAATGTGCTCCCACACCCAAATCTGTAGGAGGGTAGTGCCACAGTCGAGTGACTTACCATTAAGATAAGCCTTGTAAAACATATTAAAGTGCATGTGCACCAGCATACATGGCCCCCATGCATAAAAATTATGATCTCAGACCATACTCTACAAAACGGAACCAAAGCCGATAGAAAATTCGCGCTAGCACCGATCAGGGAATAAGATGCCACATATCAAACTACCTAGTAGGTTGGTCAACCTATCAAGGCCCAAACCAAATAGGGACCATGGAATATCATAGGCACTGGATAAACCAAGCTGATCTTGGGGCAATCCAGACAACTTAGTCAAAGCAACGATGCCAGGTCGGGTACCATACTCTACAAGTGCACCCTGGATCAAAAGCTAAAGGATGCGGTACACATCCTCCAAGGTAACATTACATTGTCTAGTGGGCAACTAGAAAGTGCATGTCTTGGAATTCCATCACTCTATAAGAGCTAAGATCAAACCCTTGTTGGTTGTAATCTCTGGCATGTAACAGATCCAGTATAAACCTAAGGCCCTAAGTACTGACCTCTCATCCTCTAATAGCTGGAACTTGTATACAAGGCCCACTAGTCTAGACTCCTAACAACACATAATCCTCTTGATGAACTACACACATCAACACATCATAAATATATCAGTTTCAGTCATTAAGGGAAGTGTCAGAAACAAGAATCAGCAGATATGAGACAATGAAATTAGGTAAACAATTACAAAATTGCAATTGCGGTAATAAAACCTACGTATGCGGTACTCTTATGCAATTGTGACACATAACAGTCAAATGCGGTAACTAAAATGCAATTATGGAATACAAACATGGAAATTTTAGAACCTTTATCAATTGTGAAACTAAATTGGCAATTGCAGCATTCAAACAACAATTGCGGCAAAACTGCAGACGATTGCGACACATATTACAAATTATCAAAAAACTACAAATTTTCAAAACAATAAATGCAGGAAATAATGACATGAAAAACAAGAACACTCACCAGATGTCCTACGCTAGCTAGTCTCTGATATGTCTGGACTTGGTCAGAAATGTGTGTGACTCCCATTAAGCCCGCCATCGCACAAAAACAAGAGGAAAAGCAAAGAAAACTATGAACAAACTCACCAAAATTCTGAGAGCTCCAAGAAGGCAATGTGACTAATGAATGGCTCTCTTGACTACTTATAGAGGTTTTTAAAAACCCTAATTTCTCTCAGAGGTCCAATTTTTCTTCTCGGTACCCGAAAACTTCCATGGTCAATATCAGAGGCATAATACGACATTTTTCAAATCAGTCAGCTACCCAGATTCAGAAATTGAAGTTTCAACAAATTAACGCTCATGTCGTGACTTTTCACTCAAATTTATTGAGGGGGCATAAATACACCTACTATCACCAGGGCAAGCTGGGGCAAGATAAAAATCAAAGAATCTTTGACACACTGCGACAAGTCACATTGCATCAAAGAGGGGCAAATGTAGATACCCGAAAATGGACAGGCTTGCGACTTTACATTAAAAACACTAATTTTCATCTATTAATTAATGGTTTTTTAATAATTAATTAATCATCTATTTTATTCTAAATTCATTTCCCAAATCATCTAATCAAATTCCCAAAATTAATTAAATAATTAATTTTATTTAATTAATTAACTTTAATTGATTAATTACCATTAATTAATTAATTAAATTCAATTTCCTATAGTTTATTCAAATATTTAAACTTACTAATTAGATTCTTCCAATTAAATTAATTTTAATTAAATTAATTTAATTTCATCAAATAAAGTAAATCTAAATAAAAAAGAATTTAATTATTTCACATGTTGAAAACTTTAATTAAATAAATGAATTAAATATAAATTTATCTTCAAAGAGATAACTCCAATAAGATCACATGGGTTACTCCACCCATCTCTCTAGTTCACATGGGTAACTCCACCCACCTCTTCAGTTCAAAAAGGTAACTCACAATTAGCTCTTCAATCAACCAAACTCTATCTCCTCTTTACCAATTGAAGAGGTGGAGTTTACTGATGGCTTCTCCAGTTCCTTTTAATATCAATCGTTCATCTCCCTATCTCTGGGATTGATCTCAACCATTCATTTCATCCTCAACCCTTCATAACCATTTGAAGGATCCAGGATTTCAAGCTCTCGTGCGCCATTACTATGTCAGTTTGGTTCTAACATTCAAGCCATCTTGCGATCACACACCCATTTCAATTAAAAAATTATCGACGCTTCTCAAGTCATAGACGCTGCCCACACCAATATTGAGCATAAAAAATAGCATTTCGGAAGGAGTAGAGAGAGACAATAGAAGCTTCAAGAACTTTGGGGTTTGCATTCATTTTTTTCCTTTCTTTTCTTGTACATTTTATTGGTTACGTTTCAAGTTATTTGTTATTGGTAGCTTTGTGTATTAGATCTATATCATTTGAAAACCTTTGATACTAATCCTTGCCTTTGGAAAGCTTGGGAACCACGGATCATGATTGAGAGAGGCGTACAGATATATACAATGTAGGAGTGCTTCAATAAATAGGCAATTCAATAAGAATACATGATAAGGAGATGATAAGATATCAACCACGCTAGGTGGATTCACATATCCACCAAAGGTGGATCATCCTCCATAGTACAACAAAGTATGTGCAAACATGTGCAACAATGAGAGGATGATAATGTGATAAGAACACTAAAGATGGATCTTACACATAAAGTGGAAAGAGATAAAAAACTAACTCCATCTAATATGGAATTATCCTACACCATGTACTAAAATGAAATGCAAACTCCTAAGTGTCTCAAAAGTAAACTAGTATGCAATGCCTTATGCTAAGTAAACTTAAGTAAAGTATAATTAGTGAATATTTAATTACACCAACACCCAACCTTAAGTGTGACTTAGGGGAATGCACTTAAGCTCACAAAGCTAGATGATAATTCAAGATGGTTCTTGACTACTAGGCCATGTTAGGTACCCATGTATAAACTGCAAGTGAAAAATATATGCAATGCAATCTCTCATAAAGTGGAGAAAGAAGGAAAAAATCATGGGAAAAACCCTCTCCCAAAAAGAGAGATAAGTATAATAATAGAAAATGAGAGAGAAGATCTCATGTGAGGAAGAGATCTCCCCCATAAGATAGAACATAGAAGTCAAGTGACCCCCTGAAGAGACATCATGCACCCCTAAGAGAGCTTGCAAATGAACATACTTTCTCTCAATGAAGGGTTTAGTAAAGATGTCTGAAATATTCTTGGTTGTAGGACAATACTACAACTGATTGACCTGCTCCTGTATCAGCTTTGTAATGAAGTACATGTGAACCTCAATGTGTTTGGTCTGCTAATGTTGGACCTAGTGTCTTGAGATCTTTATAGTGCCCTGATTATGACAATGAATGACTGTAGGATGTGGAATTCTAAAACCAAACTCCTTCAAGATATGCTGAAGCCATATAGCCTCAATAGTTGTAGAAACAACCCCTTGATACTCAGTCTCAGTCGAAGAAAGAGTAGTAGCATGATGCTTCTTAATCTTCCAACAAATGGGGCTTGAACCAAGGTGAAACATGCAACCTGAAGTAGACCTGTGACCATCAAGATCACCTGCCCAATATGAGTCTATATATCCAACCAAGTCAAGTCCACTACCTACTGCATAGTGAATCCCATGTGTATGTGTACCCTGCATGTAGTGCAATATGCATTTGGCTACTTTCCAGTGAATCTCATGTGGCTCTTGCATGAAGCGAGAAACCATGCCAACTACAAAATATGTGTCTATGCATGTATGTGTCAAGTATATGAGACTTCCAAGAAGATGTATATACACTATAACATCAACAAGTGGTGTGGAACACTTAGCCTCTAACTTGACACCTCCAAGAAAGGGAGTAGGTGTATCCTTGCAATCACTCATGTGAAATATAGAAAGTAAGTCAAGAGAATACTTGGGCTAATAAAGAGTGATCCCTGCTGAGAATTGTGTGATCTCAATACCAAGAAAATAGTGAAGTAAGTCCAAGTCTGTCATAGAATTTTTTTCCTGCAAAGAGGACTTAACACTACCAATGATGGATGAATTACTCCCTTTTATGATCAATTCATCAACATAGAGCACAAGTATCAAGTGAGAGTCATCCTTCCATATAATTTAGACATTCAAATCTAAATGACACCTGGTGAACCCCACTAAGAGAAGAAAGGAATCCATCTTGGCATACCAAGCCCTAGGAGTTTGTTTGAGGCCATAGATAGAATTCCTCAATCGATACACCATAGAGGTATCCAAAATGAATCCTTGTGGCTACTCCATATAAATATCCTCATGAATATCCCCATTAAGAAATGCACTCTTCACATCCATATAATGCACAACCCGACCATGAGATACAACAATAGAAAGTGTCAAATGAATGGAGTTCATCTTAGAGACAAGTGCAAAGGTCTCAGTATAGTCAATACTAGGAACATGTGAGAAACCTTTTACAAGTCTAGCCTTATACTTGTCCACACTTCCATTCGCTACAACCTTGGTTTGATAGATGCACTTACATCGAACCATATTTCTTCCCTTAGGAAGAGAAACTAAGTCCCAAGTGATATTCCCCATCAAAGAGTTATACTCTTCCTCCATGACTAAGTCCCACTCAAGAACTCCTGAAGCTTCCTTGAATGACTGTGGATTAGAATAAATTGCAATATAAGAATGTGTAAATTATTTATGTTGTGACCTTTTCCTCCTATTATCTGAAGGATTTCCCACAAGTGGACCTACTGAATCAAGTATTTTTTGTTTCCAACAAGATCTAGTGGAAGAAGAAAATTAAGAAGGAATTTCCTCAAATATTTGTTGACCCTGTGAAGGTGGAAGCCTACGAGTTGAGGTTTAAGGAGTTTGATCTTCTAAGTCACTATCATCACTATCACTTTCCAAATTGGAGGAAGAGAGAGGAGTTGAAGAAGCCAAGATAGGACAAATTTATTCAAAGTGTACACTCCTCTCAAAGAAAATCCCATGTGTCTTTGGATCCATAAGTTTGTATGCCTAGAGAGTCTTAGGATAACCAACAAATATGCAAGGCCTACTTTGAGGTTCCAATGCCTTGTGTTTCTGTGGAGGTATTTGTGCCCAAGCTAGACAACTATGGACTAAAATGTTTCACAACTGGTTTTCTACCACACCAAGCCTCAAAAGGAGTGACTCCATCCAAGGCCTTATGATGAATTATATTTTGGATGTGATTGGAACAAGATATAGCTTCAGCCCAAAAAACATGATCAAGATACTTAGCATGAATCAAACAAGTGGCCATCTCCTTAAGAGTTCTATTATTCTTTTCTGCAACACCATTTTTCTTTGGATTGTATGCAAGTGAATGTTGAAGATCAATACACTCAAGTGTGAAAAATTCTATAAGTTTTGACTTCACATACTCCCTTTCATTATCTGTATGATGAATCTTGATGGATTTCCCTGATTTCTTCTCAACATGAGTCTTGAAGGTGAGAAATTTAGCAAAAACTTCACTCTTGTGACCAAGAAAGTAGACCCAAGTGTAGCATGAAAATTCATCAATGAAGGTGATTAATTAGCGAGCCTTGCCAAATGATGGCACTGGAAAGGGACCTTCTACATCACTATGAACCAACTCAATAACAAATTTTGATCTCCAAGACTTCCCCTTGTCAAACCTCTCTTCAGGATGCTTTCCCACTTCACAACCTGAACATACACCATCTGAATACTTGACTTGAGGTAGGCCCTTGACCATATTCTTGCCACTAAGCTACTTAAGATAGTGATAGTTGAGATGTCTAAACCTTTCATGCCAAGTTTATTTTGTGAATTAGAGTGTGTCGATAAGGCATGTGAAGGAGACTTAGGCAAAAAATGAGAAAAGGAATAAATCCTTGTGTCATGATTAAATTTTCCTATTGCCACCATAGAATCATCCTTAAGATTTTTTACTACAACTGAATAGGAAGGAAATCCACTTTATTTCCACCTCCATAGTGAGTGATTTGGTAATTTGAATGGAGGTTGGTGCAAAGGTTTGGAAAAAGTAGAACATTTTTGAAAACTCCATTGTCCATCTCAACTTCCCCTTACCCTTCAACTTCCACTTGTCTATCATCTCCTACAAAGATGTGAGGTACTGTAGATGGTTTCAAAGAAGAAAATTGCTCTTTTGAAGCACCCATATGATGTGTGGCTCCTGAATCAAGAACCCATTCCTCAAAATTAGTTCTACTTGCAACCAATGCTTTCCCTTTTCCTTTTGAAGTGGAAGGTGTTGAATCCTTTCCATTATAGGCACTTGGAAAGTCAATATTATTCTTCTTGATTATGTTTGTCAACTCATCAATTTGTTTCTTGTGGCATTGATGCTCAGCGTGATTAGGATTCTTGCAATGCGCACAAATTTTCTTCTCCTTCTTAGAATTGTTCCCCTTGTTTTTGGAAAAAAATTTGCCTTGTTTTGAGGAGGAAGATTGTTGTGTGTCAGATTGTGATTTGGCCTTCCAATGCTTTTTTATCTTGTTGGAACCTTTACCACCTTGATTCCTTTGAGTCCCATTATTAGCCATCAATTCCTTTGAATTTTAAGACTTGATAATCCCCATACTCATCAATTTTTCTTGTTCTAAGACAAACATTTTTGAAAAATGAATCAAATGAAGGCTTAGTGAAGGCACTTCCCATGATAAAATTGTGAGTATTGTAACTTGAAACAAAAGCTGCATAGTCAAGAGGAAGATTTTTCAACAAATGACTTATCAATTTTGCATCCTTCATGGGGTTACCACAATCCTCAAATTGTGCTCTATAATCATAGACCTTATTGAGATAATCTTGGATTGTGTCAAAAATATTAGGCTCCAATTTTAGAAGACCATTCTCAATTGAGAATCTCATTTCTTCATCCACTTTCCCAAACAAATGTCCAAGTTTATCCCAAGCTTCTTTAGCACCATTGAGTGTTTTGATGTGATATATGACAGCCTCGGACATGTTTTCTCTCAAGACACCTAAAGTTTTATAAATTTTAGATGAATGATTAGCTAAGGAACATCATCATCAATGATTTTTTTAATTATTCCATCTACATAATAATTTAAACCTTTTTACCATTAACTTGCTCCATACATTATCTTTCCATGTAGCATAGTTATGTGGAGTTAATTTTGCAATAGAACCCATGATGAAAAATTGAAAGAGCACAAGAGAGAAAGAGACACAAGCACACAAGACACCCCCTCCCCAATTCACTCAATCAAAGAACCCCCCCCCCCCCCCCCCACAAAAAAAAAAAAAAACAAGAAGAAGAAGAAGATGATTTTGGCACTTTATATTTAGTGCTTGTACAATTGCCACTTGCCAAAATGGGACAAAGTGTACTTCTGATTTTTATGATTAAAACTTCCTTTATGAGGCCAAATCAGATAAAAATCAATATTTCTTAAAATCAAATCAAAATCTAATCATTAAAATGATCATACAAGGCCAAAAAGACCTATTTCTAAAAGTGATATTTCCGCCCAAATAAGCCTACAATCTGAGAGAAAATATCAAAATTTATCAAACAATCATGCACTTTAAAAAAAAAATTGCACCTAAATTTTTTTTTGTATGAGCCCAAACGAAGCCTCTGAAGTTGCAAAATCAAGGATTTAATAGGTACAGTCACCAAAAACTTCACTTTCTACAAAATTTGTACACCAAAACTAGAAAATAACAACACCACTGAAGATTTTAGATAATTTTAGCCCAAATAAAAATAATTGCACTCAATTTGGAGTTCGTAGGACAAAGTTATGGTCTCTCAAAGTCAGACTACAAAATCAAAACTGCAAATGGTGAGGGGTCCAAAATTTTCAAAACCTGCTAACATCAGAAAACCTATGAGCTTAAATTTGATGGTCAAAAGGTTGTCTCAGCAGTTGAAAGTTGCCCATATTTGACGATCAAACAAACATCAAAATTAATTCTTCAAAAAGATGACACAGTCACTATGTTAACATTGACGTCTAGATGACCGTCACTTCAAAATAAAAAAGCATTGATCTAACGTCCAGGCAATCATCAAATTAAATATACTCGACACGTGAAATTTTTTACCCCCGTGTGTGTTGACGTGTCAAGGTCATACTATTTATTGGTCTTTTGGGCAAGTGTCAACTTCGTATTGGTTTCTCTCCTGACTAGGGATGGTGATTTGGCGAGTTTGACCATTGCACTCAGTTGGGAGGATTGACTGAGTGTCGAGCTCACTTTGTTGAGCCAAGTTGTGGGTAGAAAAGGGCTTTAATCCCACATTTCTAATGTATTACAATGATTTTTTGATCCCTTGATCTTGAGAACATTACATAGCTTTATACTTGAAAATATAAGAGGTCGCAGCTCTTAAGAGATTACTTTTGAAATATTAAGAACAAGATATTCAACATATGTCTGATTAGCACACACGTTAGCATCAAGGATAGTGTTCCTTACATCGAACTCAATTTGGATCATCAAATCCATGTGTTTACAATTGTCATCAAGTGTAGGTCCATCATTCATAACAAAATCTGAAGCATTCTACATGATTCTTTTGCATTCGTCTGTCCAATAAACCTATTCTTTCAGATCTCCACCTTTGGTGAAAAGTGTTGGTAATCCAATAGATACAACATTTTCAAATTTATCATATTTAGATTCAAGTGCCTCCTAATACCCCAAATGTTGAACAAGTAACTCCTCACCATCAGAGATAGTGCTAGTGCGAGAGATACCTTTGAAACACAGATCATGCAACCTAACATCCAATCTATTTCTTAATCTCCTATGCTCAACAATAACTCTAAATTTTTGAGAATGGGAACTTCAAAATTTCCCAAGCCATATAATCAAGTTATCAAATCTCTTATGAAATAAAGTAGAAATTGCCTCAAATCTTGGATCACCAATTTATTGTAACAATTGTTGATGTTTAGTCTACAACTTATAATACTTATGCTTCAATTGTATACCTACTCCAAAGGTGATTCTCATGTTGGTGTCCCTCAAAGAATTAATTTATAGAAATAATCTTTCATACTTCATCTTGAAAGTATTCCTCTCCTTTATCAACTGCTTCATTTGAGATTTATTTAATTTTGCAATGTTTACCCTAATGTTTTCTGTGATAATTGGGTCAACCTCTCATACCATAAGGTTCATCATATGACCAAAGCCTTTCTCAATGTCAATCATCTGTGGCCTTTTATTAGGAGGGTTTAATGCTGAAATCATCATTGATTCTTCTCCTAGATCAAATCTTGATCCAATATAGATTTCCTTTACTCCTTCAACATATAACTTATAATCCTTATCATTACTATGTAAAAAGTTGTCAAATAAAAAAGTTTCACTTAGATCCGCCCCAAGGAATACCATGATCCCTTCCTCTTGTAGTAGTTTCCTTCCCCTATCTATTTTCATAGCACTGATCTCATGGTTAACATCTATCTTTAATCTACTCAACAACTATTTCTCATTGTCTGGGGTGATAGTAGTGATTGACTCTTTAAGTTTTTTAGCTTTAAATTTATTCAAAAAGGTCTTGAATTCTTTTGATTTCACAAATTGATCATCAAAAACAAAAGACTCATAATCCTGGTGCCTTTTTTAGGCCTTTTGTTGGCTCTACCTATCCTTTTTGGTAGAAGTTGTTTCTTTGCTATTTTTTTATGCTCTTTTCTTTTCATGGCATGTAAAGGGTTTCAGGGACTCTTCAAAACCTATTTTTACCTTAATAAAAAACTTGGCATGAAAATTGAAAATAATCTATGCTTCTACTTTTCTCCTTACTTCTAACTCTTAACCCCTTGTATCTCCTACTCCTGATTATTTATGAAAGACAAATTAAAATCAAATAGACTAATTGGTGTGTTATGTACATAATCATCTTGCATTGATAGGATTGAATGGTTGATAGTTTATCTAAAGGATAAAATATTGTCTCATAAAGTTGTACATGAGGGTTTGAGGGGGGTGACTCTATGCCCAATAAGGATAAGGGACTGGTCTTGTATGCTTTCAAAGAATAGAAACTTTATAAATTATCAATTTCATTTTCATTTCAAGCAAGTAGGAAGTTATCAGAAGTAAAGTAGTAGAAGAATATCAGGAGTAGGAGATGCAAGGGGTTAAGAGTTGGAAGTAAGGAGAAAATTAGAAGAAGAATATATTATATTTTTAGGCCTTTCATTGGTTTTTCCTATCCTTTGTGGCAGAAGTTGTTTCTTTTCTATTTTTCTATACTCTTTTCTTTTCCTGGCATGTAAAGGGTTTCAGTGCCCCTTCAAAACCCGTTTTTACCTCAATAAAAAACTTGACATGATAATTGAAAATAATCTATGCTTCTTCTACTTTTCTTCTTACTTCTAACTCTTAACCCCTTGTATCTCCTACTCCTGATTATTTCTGAAAGAGAAATTAAAATCAATTAGACTAATTGGTAATCTTGCATTGATAGGATTGAATGGTTGATAGTTTATCTAAAGGATAAAATATTGTCTCATAAAGTTATACATGAGGGTTTGAGGAGGGGTGACTCTATGCCCAATAACGATAAGGGACTGGTCTTGTATTCTTTCAAAGAATAGAAACTTTATAAATTATCAATTTCATTTTCATTTCAAGCAAGTAGGAAGTTATCAGAAGTAAAGTAGTAGAAGAATATTAGGAGTAGGAGATGCAAGGGGTTAAGAGTTAGAAGTAAGGAGAAAAGTAGAAGATGCATATATTATTTTCAATTGCATTTCAAGTGTTTTATTGAGGTAAAATCAAGTTTTTAAGGGGCCACGAAACCCTTTACATGCCAGGAAAAGAAAAGAGCATAGAAAAATAGCAAAGAAACAATTTCTGCCACAAAGGACAGGTAGAACAAATGAAAGGCATCAAAAATGATATTACAATTAAAAGGAACCAACCACCAAAAAATGATAGAAGAAGAAAAACACCCAAAGTAAATGGGAGGCTACACCATTGGAGGAGGAAGATTTTAATAATAAAAAAGTTCCTAATATGAGTGTTCTCAATGCGGCTAGGAGTAGAGCGGTCTTGGCTTTTAACTTAGACAAATGGCATTTCCTTGAAATAAAATAGCTGAGCCTCTAGTATAGAGCCTAGGATGTGAAATATTATGTGTTGGAGGAGACTATGGACAAGATGAGAAATGACATGGTCATAGACAATAGTAAAGGTAAAAGTGTTTTGATTAAGGAAATGGATAATTTTAACATGCAGGAAGAGAAAATCTCGAGCATTATTAATGAGAAGCTTTACCCCATCTACATAAGAGCCAAAAATAATGAGAATATGTTGAGGAAGCTTCTTTCCCTTAGAAATGAAGGCATGAAAGCAACTATAATTAATCTTAATGTGCTTTAGTCTCTGCTGGAGGGAAACTACCTGGCAAAAATTCTATTCTAGTTGATGATGAACCAGTGAAGCTGGAGGATTAGACTACAAGTCCAGGTACTAGAACCAAAGTGAGTATTAATAAGAGGATGGTTTATATACCTAAGGAGCTGGTGATTCTTAAAGAATCAATTCACAAGATTCAGACTTTGTAGGAGGGTTCCAAGGAATTCTTGAACATTCTGGATTGATCCATGTTGCTGGATGTTTTTTGGTCCATGTGCTGGAAGTTGTGCTGGAAGGTGTCTTTTTTTGGTGGCCGATGCCTTTTAATTGTAATATATTTTTGTAGGCCTTTCATTGGTTCTTCCTATCCTTTGTGGAAGAATTTTTTTCTTTGATATTTTTATGTTCTCTTTTCTTTTCATGGCATGTAAAGGGTTTTGGGGCCCCTTCAAAACTTATTTTTACCTCAATAAAAAACAAAAGACTCATAAGCAAAGAGCCTAGCCTCTTCATAAAATTTTAACTCTGTGGCCACCCTTTTTCCTATGTCATGGATTTACTTGTACTCACCAAATATCATTCTTGGAACCTATTGAAAATGATGTTGATCTGTGTTTTTTTCATCACACTCCTCACCCAATGATATGTATTATATATGTTGCATCTCTTTCATATTTTTCTCATATTCGTAGTTATATTTTCCATTAATTCCTTAGCTTCTTGATCCTCCAAGTTATTGAAAATGTCCTCTAGATGAGAGGGAATGTGTTCATACCCACCAAGGCTATTAATTTTCCTTGCATAATTGATATAACCCTTAGGGTCATATCCCTTTCTGGGAATAGACTCCTTCAAGATATATTGTGCCAATACCTTATCCCTAATAATATCATAGGATTTTTTTGAAACAATAGTGAAGTCACCGAAGTTCAGTGTGCCTGGCATAAATGATTATTTACGAGATAAGGCCAAATGCATAGAAATAAAATATTCTAATTGTCTGACAATCTCCAAGTATGCAATCCTATTAGAAACTTTTTTGGGAAATTTATAAGGTTCCCCTTCAAAACCAAATGCTTTGATTATAGTGAAATCCTTATGAACGTGCCAGTCTCGCCAGTTGTGATTTATTATCTTCCTCTCATCAAATTCCTTTGGTCTCAAAAACATCTTAATTTCTCTAGAAGTAGAATAATCACAAGCATGATTATAGATCCTGTAAATTATCTTTACAAACAAATCCTCAAAATGAACATAATGGGATCTTGTGAACCTTTATTCCCAAATATAAGTCCACAATTGGACCAAAAATGACTTTCCCTCCTTGCCCACTTGTCTGATATTTACCCTTCCGGCCACATGCCTACCTCTTAACTGTAAAAGAGTGTCATATGCATTAGGATAGAATAATTACTAAAATATATGTGTTTAGGATCCTTTTTTATAGAACTCAACCCAATATCTATCATTCTAACACCATACTCTACATAATCGAATGATCTAGGATTATGACACTAGACATCTGCTACAATTACCATTGGAGAAATGGAAAAGAAGTCTTCGAATTCACTTCCTGTCACCTATCATACTGAGTAGTAAGTATATTTCATGTATGGCTCAAATAGGTCAACACTAAATGTATAGCCATCTTCTTCATTAAGAGGGATCAATTTCCCATCTGATTTGGGTCTGTACAGTGACAATCTCCACTCCTTATATGTCGTATCCATCCTTACATATTCATTCTCTAGGTCTATGAGATTTATAAGATAACCTTATAAATAATCTAGACCAAACACTTCAATCACCATATATATATATATATATATTTGTGTGTGTGTGTGTGTATATAGACAAAGGGATCTTCTTGCAAGTTTCATACAGCTTTATTCTCAGGTTTATAATGATTTGCAAGCAATTTTAAGAGATCAATATTTACAAAAATGTTTTGGATCACGAGTCTGCCTATCCACAAGTTACATAATGGTTGATGATAATTTCTTCTTTCATAGTGAAAAATGAATAATTCATACCCCCTCACACTAGTCCATATATCTCATATTTCCTTATATCTATCTTTAATTTTGTCAGCCTTAGGTCTATTTTGCACAGACTTCCTTTATTTGGACCTGACCCTTCCATTTGGTCTAACATATCTTGTTGTAACTTTCTTGCAGGTGTAGATTTTGTTTCAATTTTATGTTTCTTATTGTTTCCATTTTCATCTTTATTCTATCTCTTTCCTCTCGAACTACTAGGGCCTTCAATTGTTACAACCAAATTATTCACAGAAGAAAAATTTGTAAATACTAGAAAGATAATCTACTTGATAATGATCAAAGAATGTTGTTCTTACTCTTTTTGTGAATTCCCTTGGATCTTCTTCTCTACAATTTATGTCTTCAAAGGTTTGCTTCTGATGAAACTTAATCTGATCAATAATATTTAGAGAAATTATTTGTGTGAGCCATTAATGTTTGAACAATCAGTCATCAATGCTTCCATGTTTTGAAATTTGAAATGTCAAATCGAAATCTGTTACCATCACTGAAACCTTATAATTGATATGTTTATGTGATCTCTATGGGATCCATATTTATTGTTTTATCTTCTAGATCGATGAAACCTTCAAAATGTACCTTCGATCCTTTAGTGCTTTTTGATTTCTCTTTAATCCATTGATGCAATTCCCACCGATCTATTTTGCTTCTATAAACAAACCCTCATCTTAATCACCTTATTAAGGAAATAGATGTTGCATCCCTTAGATGAATATTTTAACAATAAAATCTCTTATCTACTTTGGAATAACTTATGTTGATCATTCTTTAGAAAACACTTTATGTTCACTATGGGCGTAACTTTCATTATATGAAAGAATTCAAGAACTCATTTTGATATCTCTTATTCCTCGATAATTGTTATCGCTAGGACTCAAAAGACCTTCCTTTGATCAAACTAATCAAGAATGATAATAGTATAGCTTTCACTATTCTTAAGGATTATTTAGGACCATCCTGATGGATATAGTTTCTGATGAAAATTATTGGTATAACTTCAACTAATGAGATTCACAACTCATTGTGATTAGTTTGTATTGCAAAGACTTATATTAATGATTTATAATATGGATACATCTCTTTCTAAATATTTCTTCGATGTTAGTTATCAGAGTAACCTGTGATATTGGGATTAGAAATTTTTCTTGTTCCGATAGATTCAGTCTCCTGATGAAAATCATCAGGAAAAATTAGAACAATAATGTTTTTCTTTATCTCCTTTTTTAGAGGTTCATCTCATCATTGGTACTTCTAACGATGTTCTATGTTGAATATATCCTTAGTTAAATCAATTTTATTATTGGTGAAACAAATGGAATATTTCCTTGATGTAAATTAAGTAAACACCATCAAAGTAACATGTGTGATTAGAGAGATCATTCTTCTTCATTATAATGGAATTCATTTCCCTGGTGAATCATCCTCTGATGCATCTTTCAGTTCCACTTTCATTTTTTGGTGTAATATTCAAAGGTCTTATCCGATGACCAATGAGGTATTTTCCTTTTTTTAGTTCTCCTCTTGGTGAAACAAATAAGTCAGTTCTTAGATAATAAACCATCAAGGTAACTTTTCTTATCGACCCTGTCTAAAATTTATCTTTGGATAGCCTTTGTTCCTGTGATAACCTCATGTTTTTCATCAAATCCTTTATCGAGGTAGCACATAAAATAATATTTTGTGTTTCCTTGGTTACTCCATATGTGAAACTCACTTATTTCTATATTTTTTTGATTGGTGTAAAAACAATCCCCATTCTTTGATATGTCAGGACCTACCACATACACAAAATAAGATTGGAGGAAACTACATAATGTTTTGATGATGAGTGATATCTCTCAAGAATTTTATGTATCAATTTTATTGGGATGTCCTTATGGGTAATGATAGAAATATTTATTGATCCTCTACTGGAAGTTCATACTAGTGCTCACAAGTGTGTAGATATTATTTAAGAAAAATTCAGTAGCTCCAACCTTTGATCAAATACAAAAGCTTGGTGATGAATAAAAATGGCTATGAGAGGAAGCTATACAAGAATAATTGATGCTATTTTGATCCTTAAATTTTTACAAAATGTAAGGTTCCAACACAAATGTTTCAGTTGTGGAAGAGTAGGTATTATGTTGCTAAGTGTCCCTTTAGCGAAGATAATTAGAAGGTTGATCATAATGAAGGAAAATGTCACTTTAAGAGGAATCATAGAGAACATAACAAGGACAAGGGAAAGAATAAATTTTGGTCAATAAAGGCTCATACTTTGGAAGATGAAGAATGAATTTAATAATATAATAAAGTGTTAATCTTGGTAATCAACGAAGAACATATTGACATATTCAGAAGATAAAATGCTATAAAAGAACTTGTGAAGGCTATTCTTAATGCAATAGAAGAATCCAAATCATGGATCACTGATTCTGGTTGTTCAAATCATATGATAGGAGACAAAGGAGTTCTCATCAACCTTGAGAACTATGAAGGAGGATCAATCACTTCTTTTGACAAAGGCTTTGCACCTATTTATTGTAAGGGAGCCATATGTATTTACTGGATGCATAAAGCCAGTGATGTTTAATATGTTAAAGGGTTCAAGAATAGTATTTTGAGAGTAAGTCAGCTATGCAATAAATAATTTCAAGCTATTTTTCTTGGAGGCAAATGCGAAATTGAGAATAGGCTCTAGAAAGGTTTTTGCAGAAGGAAAGAGAAATGGTAATACACAGTATCTAAAGAAAAATAGGGTAGAGGATTATTCTTCAACACAAATAAATGAGTATTGGTTGTGGTATAAAAAGGATGGGATGTATAAACTTTTACAATATGAAAAATATCAACTCTTCTAATGTTGTAAGAGATTTTCCAAAGGGACCAAGTGAAGGGATTGTTGAAAAAGCTTGGATAACTGAGGGGGTGAATAAAACTAATTTTTTTTTTAATATTATTTTAAGAATGGAGAGAGGCAATAGATCTAGAGGAAATGGTCATGGTGGCCATGGCCATGGTGTAAGAGGGTTTGAAAAAAGCCATCTTAACTTCCCCAATCGGGATTGCCACCGATCCAGTCAAAGGAACCCAAATGGGTTATTTTGGGAACCACCCAGAACCCGCAATATAAATGGCTCCCATCGAGATTTAACCTCAGCTTGAATGCAGACTGGCCTATTAGAAGGCCCTTACACTAAACCCAGGAGCTTCAATGGTGGCCGAGGATGTAACCGGGGGATGCATGGTGGATAGATTCCCCCAAGGCAAGACCCTTCATGGAATCATGAGTTTAGCAAGAATGGAAGGAGATGGGAGAGCATAAATCTTCCATATTGGAAAATAAATGCATCCCTGAAGCTCCCTAATCACTTCAAATTCAAATAGATTGAATCAAAGTTCTAGCGGCCTAAAGATCTGGGAACTTCCAATCCAGGAGGGAAAATTGTTGCACAATCTGAGAAACCCACAATAAAGGTAGATGACACCCTCCTCATCAGATCTTCCTCTATTGTTATAAATAAAATTCAATAGGTAGAGTCAGTGATTAATCTACAAGAAACCGCTTTCTTCATGAAATGGATTGGTCCATGGCCGTCTCTAAGTAAGATCCAATCCTAGATGGATTCCAACTGGGGGAAAAGTTTTGAACTCAAAACCCTTCAGAATGAGTTCCTCTTGGTGATTAGTCCTTTAAAGGCTGACAAGGACTAGATAATGAGTGGAGTCCCTTTCTCAATGGACGAACTAGGCTTCTACATCTGTGACTAGAAGCCAAACTTTAATCTAGATAGGGAGGAAGTGGAAAATATCATTGTCTAGATTAAACTCATCAACCTCCCTTGGGAATACAAGAATGAGGAAACCCTCAAGTTAATAGGGAACATCATTGGAATTTTTCTAAATTCAAAAGAGGTGGTGGATAGAAATGATTTCTACATCTACACTAAACTCCTAGTAAAGATGCAGAAATGCTACCAAATTCCAGAGATGGTGGTTTTGGGAACAGCTCATGGTGAATGGTGTTTAAGAGTAGAAGTTGAAATGGCTAACTTGTTATTTGAAGCCAATAAGGTTCAATGCAAGGGCAAAGGTCTTGAAATTAACAATAGCATAAACTGGATTAAGGAGTGTGAAATTTTCTACACCAATCAACCACAATGGTCTATCCACTTTAAAGAGGACATGATTTTGAATCGAGCCACAGATAGTAGATCTTACTCTTCTTCAGACAGTCTTGGGACTCTAGAACTAATTCATAAGATCACAGTGGATTCCCCATTGGCCTTTCCTCACCTAGAATCTGACAGTACATTATCCACCCAAGTGGTGAAAGCTACTCCTCAGCCTCCTCTCTTTATACATTCCCAAACTGGCTCCTTTCAGGCTGGTAAAGAAGAACAGATGCAGTCCCTTATTATGTCTGACTCTCTAGAAGCCAGAAATCAGTCACCTACCCACTGTGGGGACAAGAAAGGGGATAGAGGAAGAAAACCAGACTTCAATGACCAGACTGACTTTCAACCAGATTGTGAGGCCTACATATTAGAGAATGATGAGAGTCACCCACTACCTCAGTGCAGAGATATTGAAATTGCTCTTGATAAATGCAAAGTCAATTCCTTTTGCTGCCAGAGATCTTCACCAAGATTTTCTGAATCCACCACTTCCCTCAGTGCAGATATGGAGCGGAGATTTTTTCCCTCCCCTCAGCCTTTGGTTCTTAACATCCATGCACTTGAGTTCAATCCTATTGAGAATGGGAGCAATGAAGTATCCTCTCCCTCTCTATTAGTTTCTAAATCAGTTCCTGGACCCTCTTCTCAAGCACGCACTAGTTGCTTTCACCCTATCCTGGTAGCTCTTAATCAAATACAAGATGCACAAGATAAATATTTCTCACCTCGTGTCCATCTTCAGTGTGTAGATCCCTTTCATGAAGGGAAAATCTCACCCATTCGCAATTTGGAAAGTTCTCTAAATGAAGCCAGAGACATTGGAGATAACCTTTTAGGTGCAGCCTCAAGTTTGGGCTACTACAGTGATGAAGGAGATGTGGACTATTTGGGTGTGGAGGACACTCCTAATATTCTAGAACAAAGGGGCTTAAATATTTCAGTATCTTTGATCAAAAAACCCAAACTAGGGGAACAAAAAAGAAGGGGAAGGAAATCCACCAAAGAAATGTTGGAACAAGCTGGTTGCGCAGCAGACCAAACAAAACTGTTGAGATTAGGGAAAAGGTTTTCCTTTTCCTAGAACCATGAGACTCCTCTTGTGGAATGTCAGGGGCTACAATGCCCCTGAAAAATATTGCTTTCTCAAAAGAGGTCTTGACCAAGTGAGGGCGTATATTATTTTACTCCAAGAAACCAAACTCAAAGGTGATGACATTAGGCTCTTCCAGAATAAATTTAGCAGATGGAAGAGGATGTTTTTAGAGGCTAACGGTGCTTTTGGTGGCCTCGGTATTCTATGGGATGATAGGGTGGTTGAGGTGATCCTACTAAATCATTCTTCAAATTGGCAATGGATTGAGGTAACTTCTAAGCAATTACTTTCTCGCTTTTACATTTTCAATATTTATGGCCCTAATAACCCTATTGAAAAGGAGGCTTTATGGATAGACTTATCCAATCACCTCATGGAAAAAAAAGATGACCTTTTCATCTTAGGAAATGACTTTGCTTCATTTGTTCTAAACAATGGATTATTAGAACTGGATTTCAGATCTGGCAATTACACATGGACCAACAGAAGAAAAGGGTTCACAAACATAGTAGAGAAATTAGACAAATTTTTTCTGATGGGAAATTGGGAGGAATGGGACTGGTTATGCACAGCAGACATCCTACCAATTGCAAGGTTTGATCACTATCCGATTATATGTAACATCCAAGAAGACTTGGCCCCAAAAAGATCCCCATTTAAATTTGAATCCATGTGGCTGAGATCGGCTGACTTTTATACCAACATGGAGCATTGGTGGAAAAATGCCCTAGAATGGGAGGGGAATAAGTCCTTTATCTTCTTTAAAAAGCTTCAATTTATTAAAGAACATCTAAAAATTTGGAACATAGATGTTTTTAAAGATATTTTTGTTGAAAAATTGCAACTAGAGCAAAGTCTGCAATCCGTAAATGAAAAGATAATAGCTTAGGGTATGGATGATAATTCTTATTTGGAGGAACAATCTCTTCTACGATTGTATAAAGAGGTGCTGGCCAAAGAAGAGATTCATTGGAAGCAAAAATCCCGTGAGACTTGGTTAAAAGAAGGGGACCATAATACTAAGTTCTTTCACAAATTGGTCAAAGCCAGAAGAGCCCGAAACAAAATCTTCACTATCAATACAAAGCAGGGAGTTACCACCTTGGATCCAAAAATTATCAATCAGGAAGCTGTTGATTTCTTCCATGAAAATTTTAATGAAGATCAGCCCCATAGACATGAGGATGAAGGATTGTTTAATATCATCCCTACCACTATCACATAAGCACAGAATGCAAAGCTTATGAGCCCTATCTCCTTGGATGATGTAAGGAAATCTTTATTTGATATGGGAGGAGACAAAGCCCCTGGTCCGGATGGCTTCCCAGCACTCTTCTACCAAAAAACTTGGGGAATTTTAGGGGAATATTTAAGGCAAGTTGTTGAAGAATCTCATGCAAAAGGGTTTATTTTGAAGGATTTCAATAATACATTCATTGCCTTGATCCCCAAGAAATCTGTAACCAATTCCTTCTCAGACTTTTGACCGATTGCTTTATGTAATATTATTTATAAAGTAATTGTCAAAGTAGCAGCTAATAGGCTTAAACACATTCTTGAGAATATTATTTCTGAGGAACAAAGAGGATTTGCCCCCAAAAGATCTATCTTCGAAGGAATCATTATTGCACATGAAGTTGTGCATACAATCAAAGTAGAAAAATTTAATAGAATTTTGATCAAACTAGATGAAAAAAAAGCCTATGATCATGTAAATCAGGACTTTCTCCTCGGGATACTTAAAAAATTTGGTTTTGCAGACGGCTGGGTGAAGTGGATTGCAAGCTACATCAACACCCCTAGATTCTCTATCCTAGTGAATGGAAGCCCCCAAGGCTTCTTTCAAACCAAAAAAGGAATTAGATAGGGGGACCCCATAGCCCCCTTTTTATTTATTATTATGGCTGAAGTCTTGGGTAGACTTATCACCAGCAAAGATTGGAAGGCAGTTGGTAAGGGGTCAAGATTGCAGAAGGTATATCCTCCTCTACACACCTGCAATTTGTAGATGACAACCTGATCCTAGGGGTTGCTTCACTTTCTGAAGCTTGTGTCATCAAGTCAACCTTAGATCATTATAGAAAAACCACTGGTCAAAATGTTAATTGGCAGAAATCAGAGATCTTCTTCTTTCACACGGCCAGTAATCTACAAAAACAAATTAGTGAAATTCTACAAATCAAGATAGGTAAGCTTTTGAGCAAATATCTTGGAGTTCCTTTATTTGATGGTGCCTCCAAACCTCACTTGTGGAAACACCTCATGGACTCATGCTTCAACCGCATGGAGGGCTAGAAAAGCAAATGGCTCACATCTGTAGGCAGAAATATTTTACTTCAAGATGTGGTGTTAGCCATTCTAATTTATTCCATGAGCTGCTTCAAGATCCCACACAAAATGTTAGATGCCATTGTCAAAAGAATGAGGAATTTCTTTTGGAATGGGGCTAAAGAAGGTGATAAATGGCCCCTTATTGCTTGGGATAAGATTTGTAAATGAAAGCAAAATGGGGGCACTGGACTGAAGAATTGGAGAAAGATGAACTTAGCACTAGGGGCCAAACTGGTATGGCACATGTGTTGTCAACCAGATAGCTTATGGGTCAAGATCCTCTGGTCTAAGTATTTAGATTCTCCACAAGATGAGAGAATCCTCACTATTGTTAACCCCCCTAGAGGCTCTACAATTTGGAATTATCTACTAGATTGCATATCTATCATCACAAGACATGTCTCATGGCATGTCGATAATGGACGCAATGCCTTGTTTTGGGATGATTCTTGGAACAGTCACCCAATTTTAAAGGAGGATAGAAGATTTGATGAATTGAGGACTTTCTTCATTAATAGATGGGGCTCTAAGGTGGATGATTATCTAGAATGTAGTGACTCCCCTATTGGACCCATGTGGCAATGGAAAATTTTGGCTGATCTCAACCTCTCAGCCCCACAGAGAGACCTTATGGAAGATCTTTACAGAATGAGGAGGTTCACAAGAGTTGAAAAATTAGACAAGTTAATATGGTGTAAAGCCAATATTGGAACCTATTCGGTTAAACTTGGGTTCTTATCCCAAGAGGCAGAGGAGGATATATTACCATGGAACACTAATCTTTTATGGGATAGACATTGCCAAAGGCAGGAACTTTTGCATGGATAACAGTGCAAAGGAGAATTTTAACAGCTGAAAGAAGGAAACATTTTGGCCTCCAAGGCCCAACTCGGTGTGTTTTATGCAAATCAGCTCAGGAAGATATTGATCACTTACTTGTTAAGTGTCCCTTTGTAGCAGAATTTTGGGAGCTGATTAAGGAAAAATTAAGTATGATTGGTCCTATGCAGTAGGGTATCAAAGAGGTGTTTAAAAGCTGGCCGATCCCTCAAAAGAACATTTCTTTATCTGGACTATGGAAGGCATCCCCCTCCATTATCATCTAGGAGATTTGGAAAGAATGTACTAGACGTATCTTCCAAGACAAGGAAAGACCCCTATCTAGCATTAAAGCTAGTATTTTAAGTGCTATCAAAGAGACTATTCAAGCTGCTCTTATTACTTCCATAGGGAGTTTTCTTTACACAAAGGCTGACAGGAAACTTCATTGCAATTGCCCAAGCTTGAAATTTAGAAATGGTAATATTAAAGATGTGAATGCAAAGAATAAAAATAGATCAGAACTGAAGTGGGATAAACCGAGTCTAGGATGGGTTAAAATAAACTTTGATGGAGCCTCTAAAGGAAATCTGGGCCCCTCAAGTGCAGGTGTTGTGGTCAAAGATAGCAATGGGAATATTCTTGCACTAGCTTCCCAAAGACTTATCAGAGGAACTAACAATGAGGCTGAAGCTAGGGCAGCATTGTTGGCCTTACAATTGGCCAAAAAGTTGAACCTTCATAATATCCACCTAGAAGGTGATTCACAAATTATTGTAAATGCAGTTAAAAATGGGGCAGCCAATGCATGGCACCTGAAGAATATGATTGAAGAGATCTCCCATCTCCTACACTCATTTTTGGACTTCAAAATCACCCATATCCTTAGAGAAGGAAACAAGGAGGCTGATATTGTCTCCAAATGGGCAATTAGTCCAATGATGAGTTATGAGCCTTGTTTTGAAATTTTCTCACAAGAGATTTTTTGCAACTAAGTTGTTTTTGTGCTGTAGATTGCTGCCTGATACTTTATTTGTTTGCTTCTGTAGGGTGGTGACTCTCTTATTTTTCATATTGGAATGATTGATGTGACTATTGCAAGTGGAAGTCTACATCTTTTGAATGGAGGTTAGGACAGGTCTCAAACTACACAAACTTATGTGACGGTGAGAAAGCTCACTCTAGGACAATTGCCAGCTTATGAAGGACAGTCTCTAGAACTTTTTAGTGCCTCCTACTGCACACAGAGATTTTATTCATGTGATGGATCCAATCAGACAACACTTTGTTTTAGGATAGATTCCCAATTTGGGCTAATTGTCAGTTAAAGAGACCGCATTCTTCTCTCTTACTCCATCTCGACCATAGTTTAAAACCACCCTTGGCCTACACCACTCTCATCCTTCCTCTTTAATCCTTTTGTTTTTCAGCAGTGATTGAAATGGAAGCCACATTCTCGGTCAGAACCAAGAAGTAGCAAAAAGCAGTGGAAGGTCCAGCCAGCATTGAGAGAATTCTAGGCTTGCTGAATATGAAGAATGAAGTCTTGGCTATGGCTATCCAAAACATCCTTGGAAGCCAATATCAAGAGATATTTGACAAGCGTAGATCTAATGTGGACATCATCTCCTTGGTGGTGGCTTGGGCCCTGAAGCTTGGAGAGTCAAAGAGTGAGGTCAAGCACATCATAGAACTCCTCTTTGACCCAGATTTACTACTTGGCCTAGAATCAATATTAGAATGGGTTGTTCCAGGTCAAGGATTTGACTATAGTGAGTGTTTTGCAGAACTGAAAGAGGGTTTCAACTATAGTCATGTCCCCTTCCTCACTTGGTGGGGAAATGTTGACCAAACAGCCTACCAGAAGGATATAGCAAGCAAATGGAAGACTCTGAAAGCCATTGTGGAGGACTTAGCAAGGCCCGAGGAGATGAGGGACAAAGCAGTGTTTGAGGAGGTGCCTAGGCAGAAACACAGGCAGAGGCAAGGAAAACAACATGATAAATATTGAAGGCTAGTTGCTGATGGCTTCGGTTCTCTATTTTTTTAATTTTGTTAATGACTGAGTGCTCTATATGCCTCAAGTCTTATTCCTCCATGTCTCCTCTCTATTCTCTTCTAGTGTAGTGTTAATGTAGCAGCTAATATATAGCCAGACCCATTTTGATATCTCCCCTAAAGGGTTAAGTAGACATGTTCAGGCTATAAATGTCTGAATAGCCTCAGTGCTAATATTCCTATGATGTAATCTTTTTTCAAATCAATATATACAAAAACCAGTTACAAACCAAAAAAAAAAAGAAAAAAAAAGAGAGATTTTCCAAAGACTTCCAAGCCCGTTAATTATATTTGCAGAGAATGTTAGACCATAAATAAAACTAGGTAGAGATTAAAAAAAAAGATTCTTCTATGACAAGACCCTTGGAGATGATTCATACCAGTCTATGTGGACCAACTAGAACAAGAGGAATCAACAATGATAGGCACTTCATGCTACTTATTGATGATTATTCTGGAATACCATGGGTGACATTTTTAAGAGAAAAATATGAATCTTTAGACAAATTAAATATTTGTAATAAGATTGTTGAGAATGAAATGGGTGTAATAATCAAGTGTCAATTATAATATAGAGGAGGTGAATTTACATCATACAAGTTTGATCTTTTTTGTGAAAGACATGGTATTTAAAGGAAACATTCTGCCCATAGGAATCCTTAATAAAATGGAGTAATGGAAATAAATATGATTGTTATTGACATGGCTAGGACCATGTTGAATGATGTTTCTTTACCTAATGTGTATTAGAAGGATGTTGTATAAATAGCTATTTATCTTCTTAATAGGATATATGTTAGAATAAATCATGGAAAGACTCCTTATGACCTATGGTGCGGTAAATCACCTATTATCAAATATTATAGGGTTTTTGGAAGAAAATGCTATATTAAGTGAAATAAAGTCAATCTTGGAAATTTTGACACAAGATCAAATGAGGGTACCTTTTTGGGATACTCCACTACAAAAAAAGGCTTACTGATGCTACAATCATATATCAAAGAAATTCATAAAAGTGCAAATGTTCAGGTTGATGAGGAATGAAATCAAATCCCTATTGGACCTAAAATTGGATTAGAAGAAGTTCATATTACTTAATTTTAAGAAAGAAGTGCTCAAAAAGTTACTAAAGGAACATATGAAGAAAACATCCCTAAGAAGACACCAAAGACACCTACCAAGTATGTTAAGGGACATCATTCAAAAGATTAGATTATTGGAGGTAAAAAAAAGGTGCTCAAACAAGGAAGAGACTTACCAAGGCAACTGATTGGTAATATTGTTGTTTCTTATCTACTATAGAACTAAAGACCTATTTTCAAGCTAAAAAATATGATAATTGGATGATATCCATGAATGAAGTGTTATATTAGATACAGAAAAAATCATAGTTGGGAACTTGTACCTAGACTCGTGGACAAGAATGTGATTGGACCTAAATTTCTATTTTGTAATAAGCTAAATGAAGATGGACAAGTCACTAGAAACAAAGTAAGACTAGTATGTAAAGGTTATAATCAAGTAGATGGAATTGAATTTGAAGAAATGTTTTCTCTGGTAGTTATATTAGAAGCAATCAAAATGTTTTTATCTTTTAGTGCTTATTAAATTTTTAAATTTTATCAAATGGATATTAAATCTACATTTATGAATGTAGAATTGGAAGAAGTGTATATTGAATAGTCTCATAGTTTCTAGTTTTCAGAAGACCCAAACATGGTGTGTAGACTCAAAAAAGTTCCAACTTGCTTGACCTAAAAGTTCCAATGAAGTTCATCACAATCACTATCTCTGCTCTACATCCAGCAGACTTCACAATTACAAGATCACAACTTTCGCATCACGTTTCCACACTACCTCATCAAGAAAAAAATCTCATGTATACAAGTTTACAAGAAGCAATTAGGTCATCCATTTAGGACTTCCCCAATTCATAAATAATTACATAGGACCTTGCTAAGATACACATGGTACCTTAAACAAGTAAACATAACAAAATCATCAATTATACTCCAAGATCCATAATCCACACTCATCATCCTCTAAACATGTTACATCACTGTAGTCGGCCATAAATAGATCTTCGCAAGATCACACGCCTCAGCTAACATCATAAAGAACCCGTCAACCCAAGAATCATAGATAAAATTCTTCAACATGTATTTTACCATGCCTCAAGATCGCATATCATAATTGTTCTCGCATCTAAGTTATCTCCAAAACTCAAAGATCAACTCTGACACAATCCTCTTTCACTACTCTATAACCAAACTCTCTACCAAAAAAACTATAACAAATGCAAACAGTAATACCAAGAAAGGTGATCTTAGATATAAGATATCTTCTCATCCCTATATATAGATCCATGTTGACATGTTGTGAAAGTCCATACAATGTCCATACACATCTGTCAGTCTTTCCTGTACCAGTGATAACCAATCTATCTATGAATTCTAAAGTATTCAACTAAAACATATTTTGACATCAATGAAAAAAAATGAATTTAAACATCTCTAACAAAAACAATTCCAATAATCTCCCCCTTTGGCATTGATGGAAATATATGTGAAAATACATCAACCAAAACTATCCTTCTCAATACAATCTTCGCAATGTCCCCTTCACAGCTCCCCCCTAAAACAATAGGGATTTTCCACTTGTATTTGTCCCCCTTTGACATCAATGGAAAAGGGTTTCATAGCTCTATCCTTCTTTTTCCATCCTACCTCTACAAGGTGTATCTTTTTCATATCTTCATGCCTACAAAAACCAGGTGCTTGATCACCCAAATGTGTTATGTTGTGTTCATGTGATCACTCCCCTTGAGGAGTGGATCCAAGCATCAAGTTCAGGGAATGATATAGCTCTGATAGCTACTAGACTGATGCATTTCTACATCATTTATTTCTCGCAAGGAGGGGTTCTCACCCTAAGCATACCTCTGAGATACTCAAAGGCATCTTTTGACAAAGGTTTTGTGAATATATCTGCTATTTGCTCCTTTGTACTGATGTAATCTAATCTAACTTCCTATCCTACAACCTTATCTTTAATGAAGTGGTATTTGATTGAAATGTGTTTGGTCTTTGAATTCATAACATGGTTCTTTGACATGTTCACTATGCTTGTATTATCACAATGTATAACCACTGACTCTACAAAGGTTGTCCCAATGTCCTTTAGCATCTTCTTCATCCAAATAGTCTCTGTATAATTTATAGTAGTAACAACATACACTAATTTGGTAGTAGACTAAGCTATACAATCTTGTATCTTACTTAACAATTAACCAACCTCTTTCCAAGGAAAAATGTACCACCACTTCTTTTATTCCTATAATCAACACTTCCTGCCCAATCGACATCCATATAAGTATGCAAAGTAAAACTATTAGAATTTTCATACTATAAACCATATTCTAGTTTTTCCTTTTAGATATCTGAATATTCTCTTAACTGTAGAGAGATGAGTCTCTATAGGATCTGTGTAGAACCCCGCAACAATTCCAAGTGCATTAGAAATGTCTAGTCTAGAGTGAGTTAGATATTTTAATCCTCCAATCATGGATCTGTACTTTGTCTGAAAATACTTTGAGATTCATCAGTAGTAGTAAGCTTGTAACCAATAATCATAGGTGTTCCAATAGGTTTACAATCTTCCATTCCAAACTTTTTCAATAATTCCTTAATATACTTGGTTTGAGAGATGAAAATACCATGTTTATTTTGAGTAATTTGCAAACCAAGGAAGAAATTAATTTCACCAATCATAGACATTTCAAATTCTATTTTCATTCCTCAGATAACTTCTTACTCATTTCATCATTACCTCCAAAAATAATTTCATCTACAAAGACTTCAACAATAAAGATTCCATCTTCACTAGTTCTCAAATATAAATTACTGTTTGCACTACCTTTTCTAAAACCAAGATGTAGTAAATACCTGTCTAACCCAACATACCATGCTCTAGGTGTTTTTTTTAGTCCATACAATGCATTTTTCAACTTGCAAACCATGTCTTCATCATCTGTCAAAGGAAATCCATCACGTTTTTCAATGTAGACTTCTTCTTCTAGATCTCTATTCAGAAATGCATATTTCACATCCATCTGATATACCTTAAAGTATTTGTGTGCAACATTAGCAAGGAAATATATTACTGCCTCTATTCTAGCAACATGAGAAAATGTTTCTTAAAAGTCTATGCCTTCTTGTTGTGAGTAGCCTTTACAAACCAGTCTAACCTTATTCCTTACAACCATACCTTCTTCATTCATTTTGTTTATGAAAACCCATTTAGTTCCTATAACATTCTTATCCTTAGATCTAGGAACCAATTCCCAAGTGTTTTTTTTCTCTCTATATGATCCAATTATTCCTTTATTTCTTTAGTGCAAGATTCATATTTACATGCCTCATCAGTATTTTTTGGTTCTACTTGTGAAATCAAACAAATCTCATTTCTCATTCTTAATCTTTTCATCATTCCTTTATTTGCATCACCGATAATTTGATTCTCAGGATGATTTTTACCAACATACCTTGGTGTCTTTGGAGTTTCACTTGGATCATTCAAGCGTACCTTAATTCCATTTTCAATCTCAAGATTTT
Organism: Thuja plicata; assembly: GCA_018584345.1. NCBI lineage: Eukaryota > Viridiplantae > Streptophyta > Pinopsida > Cupressales > Cupressaceae > Thuja > Thuja plicata. The sequence goes on along the minus strand of MU223836.1, from coordinate 1,880,836 downwards.
CCTCTTAACTTTAAGTAATTTCCCTGTTCTTTGAAATCTGATTATAGTCCTACATTCTTTCCTGAATCTGAAACCTCTCATCAATTCTTACATTAGCACTTTCAACTATCTTCCTCAATCTCAGGTTGAAACACTTATAATCCTTAATTTTAGTAGAATAACCAAGGAAAATTCCTTCATCACTTCTAGCATCAAATTTTCCTATCTCATCATCCCTTTTGATATAACATTTTCTACCAAATATTCTGAAGTATTTTACAATAGGAGCATGATTAAACCAAAGTTCATAGGGTGTCTTATTTGTACCTTCCTTAATTTTGTTTAAAGTGTAGACTACAGTACCAAAAAATTCTCTCCAATGCACATGTGACACACTCCCTTCAAGCAATATAGTCCTAACATCATCTAATATAGTTCTATTCCTTCACTCTGCAATCCCATTCTACTGTGGTGTTTTAGGAGCTGATGTTTGTCTACATATTCCATAATTTTTGCAGTAGGCACTAAACACATCTAATGTAAACTCTCCACCTCTATATGACCTAAAACACTTTATATTCTAACCTAATTCATTCTCAATTTTTTCTTTGAAAATACAAAAATATGGAGAGCAGAGTAGGAACAATGTTTTAGAATACTACGCGCAGGAAATCTCCTCCTGTAGTTTCACATGGAGCTGCTGGTGAAGTATAGGAGATCACAGGATCTAATGAAGGTCCTGACAAACCTTCGGAGGTTTTCAAATATCCCTTAGAGCATGTTCTCCCTGGGGGTGGGTGTGGTCCTTGTAGTCTCCAAAGGGGGGACCTACCGAAGAAAGAAAAACCTAACTCTTGGTCTTCTCTTTTTGGAAAATGGCCTACGGGTAAGTTGTCCTTCCCTTAAGTCTGTAATGTTTTGGATTCGGCAGTGGGGAAATTTGCTATTTCTATTCCAGAAATGGTCATTGATGATAACATTGTGACCACAACATCTTCTCATATCGGTAAATTCCTAGGTCATGTACCCAACATTGATGTTATGAGGAATTTTACCAAGTGAAAATGGCCGCTAAAGGGTTAGGTCAATATTTCCATTGGCTTTTTCCTTCTCCTATCATGAAGATATGGAAAAAAATTCTTTGTATGGGTCCTTGGTTAGTCGATAAATCGACTTTAGTGCTACTGAAGTGGGTTCCTAATATGGATTTGAATAAATACTCTTTCTTTGTGCAAGCTCTGGTCTGGATTCATTTCCCTATTCTTCCTCTTAAATGTTGGATTGAAGATGTCTTCTCTGGTATAGCTAGTTCATTTGGTTAACTCTTGTCTATTGATCATGTAACCGTGGATAGGAGACACCTGGCTTATGCTAGAATTTGTGTTGGAGTATAACAAGGAAAGGATATGACAATATCAGCGGATACCATCTTGAAGCTTAGAAAATGGACTCAGGAAGTTGTGCATGAAAGTATTCCCTTTTCTTGTTTCTTCTGTAATAAAGTAGGTCATTGAGAAAAAATTTGTCCCTCAAAACCTCCTAAGGAACAAATTGGGAAAGGTGTGAGCAAGCCCACAGGAACTACCTCTAGGTGAATATGGAAAGTTAAGAATCTAGGGGAAGGATCAAAGAGGGAAGAAACTCTTAAGGATAGAACTATTTCTAAGGACATTGAAAATGAAATCAAAAACCTGGAGATCATTCCAGATTCATTGGTGGGATCTGAGAATGATAAGGCCCTGTAGACTAAAGTGGTTGAGCTGTTGGTGATCAAAAAATTACAGCTAAGAAAGAATTTGTCTGATGAGGAATTTATTTTGAATAATATTAGTACAGATGAGATGTGTTCCTCCTCTCCTCCTGAAGGCATGGTGTAGAAGTTGGAAGAAGGATAATTTAATGAAAAAATATTTAAGCAGGATCAATCTTCCTTTTTTAAGGGAGAGGAAGATGAGGATAATATTGGGGTTCAAGATTTTGAAGATTCTCTCTCTCCCTCCTTTTCTTCTTCACAAAGAAATTTTGAGGTGATCAAGTCATCCCTTCCTATGTAATCCTCTCCCTATGAGTTAGCCAAAATTGAGAAGGATGATGTCAGCTCCACTGTAATTGATATGGGTGGCCTTACTACTTAAGAAGATGAAATCCCTTTCCTCTTGGTAAGAAGAAATCAAAAAAGGATCAAATAAAAATATCTCGTAGTCTTCTGTTAGTACTAGAAAAAAATCCAGAGTTGATGTGGGTGCTCAAATTAATACTCTAGGAAGAAAATTGGCAATAAAAATCAGGGAATAAGAAGCAAATAAGAATATTGCAGATGGAACTCAGCTTACCATCCAAGAAACTTGCTTAATGAAGAAGAAATTAAATTCATCTCTTGGAATATTCAAGGACTGAACAATTCTCATAAGAAAGATGTTCTCAGAAATCTTTCTAGAGATCATAAGCCTGATATTATCCTCGTTCAAGAAATGAAGATGAGTAAAGACAAAGCGGAATGTATCAAAATTTTCAAGAATGAAGGCAGTTTTGGTAGTATCTCTAAGGGGGCCTCAAGAGGTATTGTTATTTTTTGGAACCAAGATTTCATTTTGGGTACTCCTATCCTTCAGGAGAATAACTTAGCCATTTTTATATTTAGACATAACATGGATGACACATGCTGGTTCATGGCTAATATCTATGCCCCTAACTCTAAGGTGGGCAGACATAAGCTTTGGAATAGAATGGATAAGATAAGAAATGACTATAGTCTAAAGAGCTAGATTATTATGGGGGATTTTAACACCCCTCTCACAAAAAATCAAAAATTTGGGGGCAACACTCCTCATTTGGCCAATAGAATGGACCTTATGAACTTTAATAGTTCTCAAGTTCTTCATGATTTGGATCTCCAGGGATCTTCCTTCACCTAGTCCAATAGGAGTGGAAAAGATTTAAATCAAGTCAGGCTGGATAGAGATCTTATCTCGAATGAATGGTTCTCTCATTACCACTATAATCTCTTTGCCTTGTGTCAAATTGGTTCTGATCACTCCCCTATTTCTTTTAATGTTGATCCCTTGTCTGGGAAATGTGATTTTCCTTTTATATTTGAGAAAATTTGGAATCTTCACCCCAATCTGGAATCTTGCATCACTAAGTGGTGGAATCTGGATGCAAAAGGCTCTGCCATGTTGAGAGTGGCAAAAAAAAAGAGAAATATCAAGGACAATATTAGAACTTAGAATAAGGAGGTTTTCAGGGATATTTTCCTTTTCAAGAGTGTTGAGAGTGGCCAAAAAAAAGAGAAATATCAAGGACAATATTAGAACTTAGAATAAGGAGGTTTTCAGGGATATTTTCCTTTTCAAGAGTGATGTTCAGGAGGATCTTCAAGATATTCAATAAAACATCCAAAAATAGGGGTACTCCAACATTTCCATTGATTAGGAAAATGAGGCTCTTGTTAGATACCACAATGTTATCAGTATGGAAGAGGAATTTTGGAGGCAGCGTTCTAGATCTCTCTGGCTTTCTGTAGGTGACAAGAATTCATAGTACTTCCATATGACTTCTCTTAAGCACAAGGCGACCAACAGGACAACAAGATCTCTAACTTGATCTCCAACAATGTCGTTCTTGAGAAGGAGGAAGATATCAGGATTAAAGCTAGGAGATTATTTTCTAAGATCCTTACTGCGAACCAGAACCTTAAGACCCAAGACCAGGAGAAACTTTTGAGGTGTATTCATGATGTATTCCAAGCTCAGAGGATCCAATAAAGGATTTCCAAACTTGCATCCAACAACAAGAACAACACAGCGAAAACAACACAACACAAGATATATCAATATCAACTTATATTATCTCAAAATTCTCATTACATGCAACATGTCAGGTTGTAAGGCCTTCCCAGTTAGGGCCAATTACATCAACAGATTCAACAAGATGTCATAGGATCCAACTTTATCCATCTACGCTATAGATAAGTGGAAGAAACTAGATCTAAACTTGTGCTCGCAAGCCACCAAGCAATCTGCAATCTTTGTCTACCCACATACAACTATTTGCAGCAACTTACAATATTTCAGCTTATTAGCTTACTCTGCTATCCTCTATCTATCTTACCATCATTTCTCTGTCTCTCTCTTAAACATCAACCTAGGCTCTATTTTATACACACTTTCCACAAGTCATCTTGAAAACAATAATTAAATGACCCAGTCGACCATACACTCTATAATGAACAGATATTAAATGCACTAGTTGGTTGCAATTAATAACAAAATACATAGGAGAACACATCAACCCAGATTAAGTTCCACACAAGATTCAATGCCACAAATCTACATGCCTTGGAACTCAGCATGACCCTAATGATCCCCTCAAATCACGGATGCAATATCCAATGTCTAGCTAATCCATAAACACAAGTCGGTGAACCCCAACAACTAGTTGATAAACAAGCACACCGAGAGCCAGACCACTCAATGAAAGACACAATTGAGAAGAACTCCACCAAACAAACAACACTAAGTAATATGCTACCGAAAAAGACACCACTGAGTTTCACACACCGAGAAACTACCACCGAGCAGTGTACCTCAAGTAGAATATCACAGCACCACTGAGCATCACCGAGTCCAACAGTGAAGCAATACATCTTCGAATCGAGGACTACCACCAAAGTGACTAAGAACCTTAGGTCTCCAACCAAGTAACTACTAAAATAGAAATCAAACCAAAACATGTTTTTGGTGACAAAGGATTTCCAACTACCCCAGAATGCTCCTGCATCAGACACCCTAGGTGCGAAAAGATGTTCTCAGAAGCTGGCTGAACACATGTTGGGATTCAACACATAGATCCCAAACTAGATCATTTCTTCCAAGTCCTCAACTGACACAATCTTTTTTCAGTTCTTCTTCTACTTCCTTTTACCACTAGTACTTGTTGATTTATCTTCATATCTCTACACACTCATGCCTGCACCATCCACTGCAACCACTCCAGATCTTCTACCAATGCTCAAGTTCCTCTTACCAAGCTCTGCATCCTTCAAAGGAATCAAAATACACTTTTGTCCATCCTTCAGTATAGTAAATGAATTTCTTTTACAGTCATGAATAGCCTCTCTATCATTCTACCAAGGTCTACCGAGTAAAACATGACAAGAACTCATATCCACAATGTCACATAATACTTCATCTCTATAGGTACCAATGTAAAAACTCACCATGCACTGCTCCTTTAGCTCTACTACATGACCAGCTTGTAACCAACTTATCCTATAAGGACAAGGATGCTTCAACCTTTCCAAACCAAGTTTTTGAACCATCTCCTCAGTTACTAGGTTGTCAGTACTTCCTCCATCAATAATCACCTTACAACATTTACCACCAGATTTCCACACAGTCCTGAAAAAATTCTTCCTATAACAAGAATTAGCTTTCTTTGAGGGCAAGAAATTTCTCCTAAGAAAGAGAGTCACATAATCTATCTCAGGTTCATTATCAGTAACCTCATTCACCAAATCATTTTGATGACTACCGACCTTCTTATCTGCATGGGGACATTCAAATGACTGATGTCCTTCTTCACCACAGTTATAAAAATTACCTTTGAATACACCTCTACTTGTCTTTCTCCTTGGTTCAACATGTTTTGGTTCATCTTCAACTTTCTGTTTATCCTTCACTGACTATTCTTGCTTCTCTTTCCCTTGGGAATTAAAAAAATGTCTTCTCTTCAACTTATCTTCTGCCTTCAATGCATATTGATAAGCATATTCTACTAAGCCAAACTTCAACATACCAATATCATCCTAGATATTGAATTTTAGACCATTAACATACCTTGCCACCTTTTCTTTAGAAAGTTCTATATGTCCAGATTGAATAGTCAACTTATAGAACTCCTCAGTATAATCTTCCACAGTCATCTCCTTCTGTTTCAGATTCTACAATTTATTAAACAAATCAAGTTCATAGTCGATGTTGTCAATCAAGATTGCACCTATAGCTGGATGCAGAATCTAGCCATCCTCTTGAAACATGGAAACATTCTCTTTGGTGGATGAGAGAATGAAGCTTTGGATTCTAGGTCGGTTCCTATTGAATTTGGGATATCACCTAGTACCGACTTTTATGGGTTTGGGAAAAAGGATAAGGATAAATGGAAAGAAAATGAATAACTAGATAAAGGGGGTGATACACCAAAATGGATACAGATTTTTCAGAATTATAAATCTGTACCTACAAGACACACATTACCAAATTCTACAATGATTTTCACTTCTCAACATCTAGGATGGTTTAAAATTTACTATTAGGGTTGGTGCCACTAATGGTAGGAATTCAACCAACAAACAGATAATTTCTATAAAAGGTTAATTCTTTATAACTTAGAATAGGAATTAAGAGAAATTCACTAATCTATGCTTGAAAGGGATAAACATTTAAATGCAGAAAAAATTGAAAAGGATTGATGATAGAACTCAGAAAAGATATGTGAATAATAAGGCCAGCTTTATTATCTTCAGAATCTACAAAATTGGTTACAAAATACAAGAAGTGCAAAGGAATGATATGTTCACTAATGCAACTTCTCTCTCCAATTTTGAATCCCTACAAATGAATAAGAAGTTTGAATATATAGCCTCTAAGGTCAATTTTGAAAAATGAAATCCTCCCCCCAAAAAGGCCTCCTAAGCAGACAGTTGCCCTGAATTTTAGGCCCAAATGGTGCTCCAAAATATAGCTTCTAAAAATCCCTCTATGATTTTTTTTTAAAAAAAAACCCTAAATTAAAGGAATAAGTCATGCCTAAAATCTAGCCCTAACCTTAGCCCCTAAAGTTGGTGCATAAAAAATTTACTTTTTTTAACATAATTTACCAACTTATTTAAAATAAATTACAAAAACCACCCAAAATTTGACCCAAATGTATAAACCCCAATTTTAAGACATAAGTCACCTAAATCCATAACCGACACGATAGTTTTAAAAAACCCTAACTTGACAGGTTGTGTCTAAACTTACACAAACTCGACATCAAACTCTATGGTCAACATGAACCATAAAATATCCCTAACATATCATGTGATGATGATGTCGTGGCACTTGCAGTGGTGTTGTCATGCACTGTGGTTGACAGAATCTTAACTCATTCTGCATTATGGACACCAAAGTTTTATCGAATTTGAACTTAGGTATTCAATTCATTTTCATTATGTGACTTTGAGGAAAACTTAGGGTTTGTTTTGCACCACCATGCTAGGTTGAATCTAGAATTTGAATCCATGACCAATGGTGCTATAACTGCATTTGTTTATGTTTAAGAAACTAGGGCTTCTTACTGTAAACTTGGACATGGTTTTGGTTTCTATACTCATCTCTGTGATTATCGCCATGCTAAATGTAATTTGGCCTCTACTGGAAGTGTTTATTTGTAATATATTGGGCTCTTTATTTTAGACTAGAGTCATCTTCTCTTCTGGTTCACTGCATGTTAACTGGAACTCGGGTTCTACTGAGAGTTGGAGTCGACCTCCTTCATATCTACATTTTCTACTGGAGTTTACATTGTTTGTGAGGAGCTCAAGATCCACTTCATACCGCGACTTTAATGTGAACCTGGAGTTTCTTCTTTAAGAACTCTAGCTTTCCTCTACATGCCATAATACACTACGCCCTCCATGCATCTCTCTATTGAACTTGGGCTTCAACCATATTTATTTCCACTACGATTGAAACTTTTAGTTTGAACTCAGCCTCCATTGTTTGTAATGAACTCAACCTCCATTTGCTTTGAAGTTTTGAGCTAACCACGATAAGCTTGGACTCGGTCTGAGTTGTGGTTGAAATGTGTGGAGTTGTCTTTTATGGACTTCGTCATGAAGCTTGACATATTCTAGCCACATCTTCAGACTTATTCCAAACTCACAGTACATAATTGAACTGAAGCTTGGACTTCAACACTTCAAACTCGGGCTCCATCTCTACCCCTAATCTATAAATTTTAAAGATAAGTTATCTTCTTCCTTTTACTCATTCTCTCTTTCTTGTTTGAACTTGCTGTTACAACTCATGATTTCAAAGGTCTTAAGTTACGGGTTTTAGCTTTACTGCTTCTGTAGATTCCTTCTTTGTAGCATAAAAACAAGCTCTACTTTGTCTTTTGTTCTGTAGCTTTAATGTTGATCAAACTGAGATACCCACATGGCCATTTCTGCATATCTAGATGTAAATTTTGAAAAATGCAAGCAAATTTTCGGTCTCACTGAGATATTGTCTTTTATCGGCTGTAAACTCTATTTAATGTTTTCTTTTTTAAAAAACATGACAACATTGTTGAATTAAAACAAATCATCTTTTTGTTGAAGTTGAACTCTGTATCCTTTGAGTTGTGAAAACATTCATGTATTTAACTTGCATAAAATGTAACTCCAGTTGCTTCATTTAATGCTTTCTTTGAAAAAATATGACCATACTATCGTAAGTATTAACACATCTTCTTTCTATTTGAGGAAAAAATAAGCATTTCTTGTTTGAGAAACATTCAATGTTTGATTAGAGCATGATCATGAAAACATAAAACACTTCTATCTGCTGGTGAAACCGTGGATATTTCTTGAACTAAACTGAAGTCTTTCTTAATAAATAGCTCCATTATTGTTAGTAATGCATCTTTAGTTTATCGAACCACATAACAAGTTGTCGATTTGTTTATCTTTATGTAATCTCTAAAATGTTGACAGTGACGACTTTGAAATAATACCAATATCTGTTGAAACCGTGCTTTTCTTGCTTTAATGGATACAATACTTGTTATCTGTATAATAAAAGCATTTTGATTTCTTGAATACCCACATAGCTTTTTTGACCGCTATGTCTATTGTTTGAAGTTTGAAAATGTGAGCTCGGCTCCCTAGATGAAATCGACCACTGTTGTTCGAATGTTGTGTTTATTTTGTAGAAACTATTATTTTTCCACTGTGTTTTCTTCAATGGACACAATACTTGTTGAATGTCTATATTTTGGTATATGTTGTCCTTTTCTTGCATGAAGTTTGAGCACGGGCTCATGACATCTATGGATATTGTTATGAACAGAACCAGCTACTTTAAGATAATGCATCTTTTCTATGTTGAATATACCTATAGCTTTGTCATATGTATGCATTTTTACATTGAATCATAGATTTTATTCGAGCAAGAACAATTGTGTCTAACATACCATTGTTTATTTGATGAAGGTGCAAAGTGATTTTATTTGAATTTATCAAAACAAGACTGTTGTTTATCTTTGACCTTCGCACAAAATAATGTATTCTGAATCTTCATTTAAACAACAATGATATTTTGATTTCAAACTTTGAACATAACAGTGTCACTGATTCTTTCTCAAAATAATACACTCTTTGCTCAACTCTTGTGTATATATGCATAAATAGATACCAATGTTAATGTGCATATTCCTTTTCTTTTAAGAGCATTAACACATCTTCTTTCTATTTTCCTCTTTTAAAATGAATAAATGGTGTACTCTGAACATATATGGCAGCACTGTTCTATTTCAATCCTAAACACTTAATAGTGCCAAACTTTTCCTTTTGAAAATCATTGCATATGTGAATACTTATGCCTATGCATTCATCACTTAGATGCCAACAGTTATGACCTAGCATCTTTTATAACATCTTATGACTCTTCTTTACTTGAACATATGATGTCATTTGATCATTATGGCATCTTCTATAGCTGAATATATCATTGTTGACTCCACCTTTTGCACATCCTTATTCTCTTCTTCACATACATAACTTATAACATCAATACTAATATATCATTTTGTATATGCCTATTGTTATAAATTGGATATCACTACTTTCTTTTCCCATAGATTTTATTCAGAGATGATAATGTTCATAACAGTATTGAGATAAAGTTTTTATGTGATGTCAATAATGTATAACCATGTGTATACCATCTCCATTTTTTATATCTTTTATAACAATACAATTAGATCTTTTACATATGCATTCTATTTTTCTGAATTATCTTAGTGCATTGTTTCAAAACAAAATTACATAGTATCTCATGCTTGCTTTGTATAGTGATAAGGTACAGTGTTACCTCATTTAATCTACAAGCTTCTCCTTGTTGATTGTAACACTTGTCAATTATGAACATTTATCTTTATTGCATCATTCTTCTCATATGCATCTCTTAGCACTGTATTACCATTATGTATTGTATCTTCCTTTCTTTCTAAACTTATGAATTCTTGCATCCTTAATCCAGTGAGGTTCAAGCACGAGCTTGTGACACCCACTGTATTCCCTTTTTATCTTCTTCAACTTGTGAACTCTTGCATTGTTTTTCTTTCTGTATTTTCAGTTTTATGTTTCTCTTGCTTGCACACACCACTTATAACACAGATTAGATTAGTAGGTACAATCAGTTAATCAATATTTGTATGTAAATGTCATATGAAATGGCATTTATATATGAATGTTAGTTTTCTGGTTGGGTTTACTAACCTAATGTGTGAATGATCTAAGAAAGGTTTCTCAGGTACAAGAATCAAATCCCTTTGATTCAGATTTTATGTTCTTCTAAATGGAAACTTTTGAACAATGTAGGATAACAACTATATGTAGTAAAAAGCTTCATAAAATTATGTCCCTTTGATACTTTATTTAGTTATTGTAGATATATACCTTGTTATTGCATTGATGTTTACATAATGTACAACTCTGAAAGTGTGAATGTAGCATGTTGTTTTAGGGATTTATGCATTGTTTAAATCCAACTTGGATCTAACTATCTCCTCTCTCCATGATGTAGGATAAACTAGAAGAAGACCTAAAATGAGACAATAATGTAGAGCTAACAAAAATATTCAGGCATGGACACAAAGACATGCAGATTCAGATGACCAGTTACCAGAATGCAAAAGACCTCTCCAAGGCAATGCTTAGATCCTTAAATCTTCTAATGCTCCTTTATTACTTTCAGCATTGTACATCTTCTCTATATTTACAATTGAAAGATGTAACCCATGAAGGAATACTTGTTTATTACATTTACTTTGAATGTTCAATGTAATGACAAATTATGAAATTGAAAGTTTAAATCTAATCAATACTTAGAACATTATTAGTGTTAACATGAATGCAAAAGAAATGTATTTTGTCTACAATATCTGAATAGATGTACCTTTATGCAAGTTTTCTGATGTTTATAGTTGCAATGTTGCATTTGTACTTTTTCTTCTCAATTCAAGCAATTCTATACTTAGGATAGCAACTATCAAATCCATAATTCTATGTAAAACAATTATCAATTTACCAATTTAGTGTGCAACTAAAATCATAACATTTTCTGGCAACCTCTTAGGGGTGTTTTCCTGCTGAACAAAATCAGACCAGTTTCCTTTTCCTTAACAATTGGACGAGAGTATTCAACCTTTAGGAATAACTGAACTTCTCAAACTGAAAACCAACTAAAAACTAAAAACTAAAACTAAAACTGAAACTTGTGTTGATCAGCACTTAGAGAAAGCAAAAATATCAACGAACAACACCCTGTACTTCATCATTGTTGTATAAACCTATGTTTATGATGTGATACAGTGGAATTTTTCCATGTATCATATGATGGACATAATTCAGATGATGATGTTGTCCAGAAATAGAAACAAACTAAACTCAAAGGCAGAATGAGCTTGAACAGTAACCTTGGTTGCATGGTATAGGTGTGGGCATGATGCATATGATATGTGACAGTAGAAATTATCCATGTCTTATATGATGGGTATGATGTTTATGCACATATCATGTGATTGATCTTGATATTTCTGTTCATTCTAACGTTCAAAACTGCAAAGCAAACTATCCAAAAAACAACTTCTCTTTCCACCATGATCCTTTTATTGAGATATGCATTATTCATAACCAGGAATCCCAATGGGTTCTTGATTATGCATGGTGTGTATCTTCTTGATGTGACCACGTTGGGAATAGAAGTACTAACTGAAACTAATTAAAAGGAAACTAACTATCTACAAAGAACTTATTCACACCAAACTAACCTCAAAAGCAACACTTGAGGTGGATCCCATTAACTGGGATTGGCAATTCTTCTCCTTCAATATTTGAGAGCTAAAAAGTGTGATGGGCCTTGCATCTTGTAATTACAAATGGACCATCCCAAATGACATCAAATTTTGAATGCTTACCAGGTCTACTCTTCATCTCATCCCATTTCAGAACCAAATCACCTTCTTGAAAGACTCTTGCGACAACTTTTCTGTCAAATATCCTCTTCATTTGAACATGATGTTCTTCCAAATTCTGAAAGCATTCTCTCCTAATCTCTTCTAAGTCTATCAATTCAGCCAACCTTACCTCCATAGGTTGTTGGTCCAGCAGGTGCAATTCCTTGATCAGGCTCAAACTTGGCAACTCTACTGAAATTGGCAACCTTGCCTCTCTTCGATAAACCGGCTTGTAAGGTGAGTTACATGTCGAGCATTTTGGAGTGATTCTATCAGCCCACAAGGCTTTCTTTAACTTGCTGCTCCAAACTCGTTGATTGTCTTCAATAGTCCTTTTGATGATGCGAATCAGATTTTTATTTTTTGATTCAGCTTATCCATTACCCTATTGGTAATAATTAGACGGGGTGCTAAGATAAACATTGTTCTTTACTGCCCAATCAGTAATTATTGTACCCAAAAAGGCCATAGCATTATCAGAAATAATGGATTCAAGTGCTTTGAACCTTACAATCATATCTTCATAAAAATTTAGAACTGAAGTTTCATTTGCATCCTTTAATGCAACAAATTCAGTCCACTTAGTAAAATAATTTTTTGTTGTCAATATGTATCTATGACCTGAACTTGATGATGGGTTTATAAGACCAATAAAATCTAGGCCCCACTTGACAAAAGGTTTCTCAACTTGAATTGGATTAAGAGGTAAAGCTGGTAACCTTTGCTTATTTGAGAAAATAGCACACTTCAAACACCTTCTCACCCAAATGAAGGCATCTTTGTATAGCCTTGGCCAAAAATAGCCAGCCTTCATTATCTTTAATGATGTAGTCCTTGCTACAAAATGGCCAATTGCTAGTCCATCATGGAATTATTCTAGAACCTTATTAATTTGATCTCCACTGATGCATCTCAATAATACACCATTATAATCCCTCCTATACAGTACATTATTCAGCAAACAATAAGGAATGGATTGCAATATAAAGTACCTTATTTTTTATCTTTCCAGACCTTCAGGATAACGTCATGTTTGCAAGAAGTTAACCATTTCTTTCACCCAATCATTCTGCAAATCTGGGACAGCAACTTGTTCATTGTCTTCTAAAGCTAAAATTACTTCAGAATCACCTTTTGGAGTGTTATCTCCATTTCCAGCAAGCTATTCACATAAACCCTTACCTCTTACCAGCTTGGTAACTTTAATTTCAATGTCATATTCTATTGCCTTTGTGATCCAGCCAGCTCTTTTGGTGTTGAAGTCCTTATTCAGCAAAAACTCCTTGACATAAGGATACTGCAACCATCAAATTTATCTTATTGGTATAAATCATATGTCTGAATTTCTTTAGAATTCTAATTAAAAAAAGTACATGCTTCTCAACAAATGAATAATGCAGTTCATAGTCCTTAATTCCTTGACTAAAAAAGGCTATTGGCTGCTCACAACCTATGTCATTTTTCTGAACTAACATGGCAACAATACTATCAACATTCCCATATGCATACAAAATGAAATCCTTTGAGAAATCAGGATTTAACAAGGTAGGGGTAGTAGCTAATGCTTCCTTAATCAATTCAAAATTGAGTTTGCCTTCTTTGGTCCATTTGAAGGCAATATTTTTCTTGATCATGGTTGTTAATGGCATTAGTAATCCAACAATATCTGGAATGAATCTTCTAACAAAGTTGATTCTTCCCAAGAAACTTTGAAGGCCCTTTTTATGAAGAGGAAGTTGTAAGGCAAGGATATCACTTACTCTTTCAAGTTCAATAGTGATACCCTCTTTTGAAATAATAAATCCCAGTAGTTTTCCTTCTTGAACAACAAATATACTTTTCTTGGAATTTAAAGAAATATTGTATTCCCTGCATCTCTTAAAGATAACTCTTAAATGCTGAAAGTGTTTTGATGCATTCTTTGAGAAAATTGTTATATCATCCAAATAAACAAGTACAAACATGTACATCAAATTTATGAAGGCCTTGTCCATAGCCTTCTGAAAGGTAGCACCTGCATTAGATAAACCAAATGGCATCTTTTGATAAGACATAGTTGCCCATTTGGTTGTAAATGTTGTTTTGAACCTATCCTCTTCCTTCACCAAAATATGGTTGTAACCAGAGAAACCATCCAACAATGAGAACCGTTCTGAACTTGAAATAACCTGCAAGATCTGTTCCATGGAAGGCAAAGGATTTTTATCCTTTAATGAAGCTCTGTTCAAGTCACGAAAATCAACACATAATCTAATTTCTCCATTATTTTTCCTAACAGGAACCAGATTGGATACCCACAAAGTATGTTTGATTGGGAAAATGATATTGCTCTCAATCAGCTTATTTAATTCTTTAATCATGAGAGGCTCTATTTTTGGATTTATTAGCCTCTATTTTTGCCTAATTGGCTTGGCTCCTGGTTCTAATTTAATTGTGTGCTGGGAAATATTATGATCAAATCCTTTTAAATATGAATAAATCCAAGCAATAATATCATGAAATTCACTGCATAAGTTAACAAAGGTTTGACGCTCTTCAAGTGTACATACCTTTCCAATTTTTAGCACTTTATCCTTTACAACAACAATTTCCTCAGAATATTCCTCTTTTATCTGCAAGCTGGACTTATCCTTTTTGAATTGATCATTAGTACCAAACATAGATTCTAAGGTCACAAGACCTTTGGGCATCTTATTTGTCCTCAATTGAATGATCTTATCTTCATATTGCTCCTGCAATCTTTGTTGGTTTGGATATGCAAACTCAGTCTCTTCTCTCAAAAATTTAACAATATGTTGGTTAGATTCAAAAATTTGCCAATAATCAGCATTGTTATGGACAACAGGTCTAACAATTACTTCAACATAATTAAGCCCTTTACTGTTGTTGATTTTTGTTGGGATATCATACTGGGCTCCAACAGCAGCAAGCCTATCAGCATGTTTGTTCTTATTTCTAGGAATGGATTGCATATTAAAAGCTTCAAAACCTTCAATCAAATCCCATAAAACATGCTTGTAATTTTTTAATAAATCATTCTTGGTTGCATTTACATTCCTAACTTGATTCACAATTAATTCTGAATCACCATAAACTTGCAAACAACTAACACCTCTTTTAATGGATCACTTCAATCCATTTATGAGGGCTTCATATTCAAAAACATTGTTTGTACAACTAAAAGTGAATTTGAAAGAAGCATAATACCTTTCATTTGCTGGTGAAACTAGCATACAACCTCCTCCTGCACCTATTTTGTTGCGTGAACCATCAAAAAATAGCTTCCAAATAGCATTAGATTGTTGTTCTGGATCTAAATTTGCACTTTTTCCCACAGCTGGAAGAAAATCAGAAACCTCATGAATAACATACTTACCCAAACTGGGCTCTTCAATTTATTCATCTGAGATTCTTACATTGTTAGTTGCCCAATCATCTAATAGCATATCAAGAAACTTACTTGTTTGTGTTTGGGCTTCAAAAACATCAGATATTTCCTCCTGATCAAATGATATAATTGTTGATTCATTTCCAACACTAGCAACATATTGTTCAACACATAATTTTGCAATTGGTTTTGAGGGTATAGTAACCTTAGTACCGTACCTTGTGCGGAAAAGCATGTGAGTCCAATCTACTGATAGATAACCTCCTATCTTGGCAGTAAATTCTCTTGACAAGCATATAGAGAAGTTAGGAGGCAAATCTATAATGTACACATCCATAGGAACTGAAAAAATAGAACAAGCATGCAGCATTAAATCAAGATTCCTTATAACTCCTACAGTTGCAACTGTTGTCCCATCTAATTGGACTACTCCTCTTTCAAGTGGCTCATACTCGAGGCCTAGATGGTCTACAATTTTCTTTGGCATAACCAAGCTAGTAGCACCAGAATCAATCATGAAATTGTGGACTAGGTGTTGACCTATAATGACAGTGACATAAAATGGAGGAGTTTTGATCAACTTAGTTGATTGTTGGGGTGTACTTGTACTTGCAACAACTAAAACCTTAGGATTTTGTTGAGACAAAGCTTCATCAGATAGTGTGAGTGATTTTAATGCCTCTTTTAACATGTATTTTTGGCCTGGAAGAGCCAAAACATCCCACATGGACAAGGGAACATTTGTCTTCTTCAAATGATTAGCTATATTGAAGCTTTGAATACTAACCTTTTGGTGTTGTTTTAAAACAACATGCTCACTTGCTGTCTGAATTGATTGTTCTGCTCCTTTTTGAGCTTATAAATGTTGCTTTGTCTATTGTTGTACTGCAATAGTAGGCTATTGTACTTTATCATTTGGTTGTTGATTATTTCTAGCCTTTACTTTTGACCTTGTTCCTACTACTATAGGTCTCCACACTTGATTGGGGTCAAAATTTGATGCTAAAATAGCTTCATCATTATTGAAATTCACCAAAGACACATCAAGATTACCTTGTGTTTGTGATTTATCATACTGTACCTCAGATTGACTATTAATCGACTGCCCTTTTAGAATATCATGTCATCTAGCTTCAAGTGCATGAGGGCAATCCTGCCAATAGTGCCCATCATTGCATGTGTTGCACCATTCCGCTTCTTGCACATAATTAACTTGAGGAATTACTGTTAACTCCTTGGAAGTACTTAGAGTTGCATAATTATATGCTTGACTAGCTCTTTGATTGTAACTTCTTTGTTGACCTTGAGCTTGTCTGGGCTGATTTGAACCAGAAGCTTGATTCAATGGCCTATTTTTCTAGTAAGCAACTTGTGGAGGCCTATTGTATTGGCCTTCCTACCTCTTCGGGTTCGTTATCTCATTGTCATAATTTTGCAAAGTTCTCAGAATGTTGTCATTTGTGTCTTTAAGCTCCATAGTTTTCTCCTTTATCTCCCTGATAGGAGTTGAAGAAACATGTTCCTCTACTACAACCTGCATATTAAGTGTTGACAATGGAGGAACAACAAAAATAGGTGGTATGACAACTGGTACAACTGATTGTATCTCTGCACAATAAGGCATTGGAGGTCTTGGAGGTAATTTTTTATCTTGTATCAAGTTGTTCTCTACTCTAACAACAATATCATAAGCATTTGGTAAGGTATTACCTCCCATAGACTGTATCATAAGTGCAATATCATTGTTAAATGCTTTTAAATAGAATAGAAATGCATAGTCATTAGATGGCTTAACAGATCTTGGAATTCTGTCCCAAGTTCGTTGAAAATGAAAGTTGAAATCAGAAATATGCTCATTGATATTTCTCTTAATAGTAGTTAACTACTCAACCAAAGACAAATTATCTGATCTATCTTCAAACTTACTGATCAAAACAGTACCTAACTCATCCCATGTACTAATAGAGTTAACTGAAAAACTTCTAAACCAAACTAATGCTTTGCCCTTAAGCAATGTCCCTAATAGTTTTAATGTTACATCATCATGAGTAACTTGGTGTAATCCACATAAAGTAGAAATATATTTAATATGCTCAATTGCTGAAATATGATTCTCACCATTAAAATATGTCAAACCTTTCAGTGTTGCTGGTGGAATGTCATGATGAATGACAATTTGCAATGGGCTACCAGCATCAAAGGCCACAAATGGCAAATTTTGAGCCATCTGTACTGGTGGTACTTGTTGCTAGACTACAGAATGTGTTAGATTAGGTAGAAACCTAATCTCCCAAGAACACCTACATGCATAACCCTGTCACATGGAAGAAGCAAAGAATAGAAAGCAAGAAAAATCTATGGAGGCCAAAAAGCCAGAGGCATCATCTGCACATGAAAACAATATGCTATTATGAACAATTGTATTACAATCTGATACAATGCATTGTGAAATACAAAGAGGCGATTCCTTAAAAAGGAATCACAAAACCCTAAAAGGGAAACCCTAAGGTTGGCTTAAGAAACTAGAGTGAATAGGTGAGTTAGTAATTAGATGAAAATAATTTAATTAATAACCCAAAAGAATATTACTCTAACACCCCCCTTAAGATAAGCTTAGGGAGAAGCAAAACCTAGGAGATTACTACAGAAAGCAGGAAAGAAGGGTCCCGACAACAAAGGCCTGATTAGGTACCCAAGTACAAGAAATCTCTGTAAAGCAGGGAAATAGGGAAAACCTAGTGGGAAAAACTCTACCCCAAAAAGAGATGAACTAGATGAAGGAAACAAAGCCTCCAATCTAGGGAAAGTCCCAAAGAAAGGAACAAGAAAGAGCATGTATAGCATCTCTGAAGCATGAAGCTGCAAATACTGTCAAAAGTAACTGCTAGAACCCCCACTGAAATAGTGCATGACCAGGTAGAGAAGACAAAGTCTAAAGAGCTGATCAATCAAAGAGGTGACCTCCAAAAGTAGGAATGAATGAGTGTCTATATAGTAGATAATCCATCTCACTGAAATGTATAGGTGCCTAGCCACTGCATCCGCCTAGTACATAGGAATAAGAACTGACTATGTAGATCACTCAACCAAACCAAGGAAGTAATAGAACCAACAGGAGAACCCCCCCATAATGTTGAACAGGGAGAGGGGTGACAGGAACACTAAAATGCAATGCCAGAAATAGCTACAAGAAGAAGAATCAGGAACACCAACAGTGCAACAAAAGTACAAGCACAGGATAAAGGGAGGTGCATGGACACACAGCATGGGCTAATGTCATGGAAGGTACACTCACTTGACAAAGGTGGATGAGCACAAAAGGCAAAACATCATAACCCCCCATGGCACTTTATAACTGGGTGCGAGTACAAACAAACACAAGGTGCTCAAAATCCTAGATATACAAAAGTAGGCACTTTATCTTAGTGCGTTTACAGAAAAGAAAAATGATACAAAAGAGAATCATACAATTCTCAGAAATTCAGAAAGAAGAGTGAGCCAGAAGAACAGAAGAAGAGATCCCAAGACTTGTAGAACCCAAGTAATCTGCCAAAGTGTCAAAGTGAAAAACTCAAAGGAGAAAGAACCTAGAGAAGAATCTAGATAAAAGACCCCTGCCACTGAAAAACTCACTGAACCAGCTTTTCGACGATATCTGGTTTGCCAAAAAAGGAGTGTGGATGAGCAAGATATGGCTCTCGGAAGGCAAACACAAACATCAGATTTTGACAGAAAAAAACATTGTCAAAATAGAAAAACCCAAAACCCTAACCTCCATAATCAAAAAGATCTTGGAAAGAGCTTTCTGACAATATAGAGAAGTCAGAAAAAGACCTTTGTATGCTCCAGATAGAGCAAAAACAGCGAGGCAAGGTCAAAAAGGCTCCAAAAGAAAGTTTTAAGCCCCTGGGGCTAAACAAACCTAGCCCCTGGGCGCATGATGCATGCAGGGGGCTAGAGCAGAGCTCCTGGTCACTCATGTGATCGCCACTGGCGGTAAAAGGGGCCCACAGGGCTAAAAAACCCACCGGGCGGCGCTGCAGGCGGCGAGGTCAGCGGAGCGGAGCGGGGCCCGGCGGCGGCGGTGCGGGCGGTGCAGGCCAGTGGTGGTGGATCGTCGGTGGCGCATTTTAAAAATGCATTGGCTGCGTTATTTAAAACGTGAAAAAATCTTAAAAAATATTTTTTTTATTTTTTTTCTCGGTTTCTGTGCTCGTACGGCATTAGAAACCAAAAAATTTTCCCCTCAGAGCCACGTTGTCCAAAGTAGACAAATTTTATATGGATTCTAGGGTGTTTGGGTGCTCTGAGCTCAATGGAGATGTCTGTTTGAGCCCAAAGTGACCAGAAACAAATCCCACCTCCTAAATCCACATAAAAAGCTCTAAAAAATAGAAAAACCTCCTGCTTCTGAAACACTTCAACAAAACACGAACAAAGAGTAGAAAAATAGCTTTGATACCATGTTAGATTAGGTAGAAACCTAATCTCCCAAGAACACCTGCATGCATAACCCTGTCACACGAAAGAAGCAAAGAATAGAAAGCAAGAAAAATCTATGGAGGCCAAAAATCCAGAGGCATCATCTGCACATGAAAACAATATGCTATTATGAACAATTGTATTGCAATCTGATATAATGCATTGTGAAATACAAAGAGGTGGTTCCTTAAAAAGAAATCACGGAAGCCTAAAAGGGAAACCCTAAAATTGGCTTAAGCAACTAGAGTGAATATGTGAGTTAGTAATTAGATCAAAATGATTTAATTAATAACCCAAAAGACTATTACTCTAACAAATTGCACTTGTTGTTGGACCACAGATTGCAAAACAGATTTGTTAACTTGCGTTGCCTTCCTTTGATATGTTTTCAATCCAGGGGTAGCAGTGTCACTTGTGGATGCTACAACAACGAACTGATCCTTTGATGATTCCTCAAAAATGGGTAATTCTGATCCAGAATTGTCAATAACACTTCAATCTTTAGGAAAACTGAAATATTCAATAATTACCTCGTGGCTTTCAGAAATGGAAGCTTGATCCTCGAAGATAGGATTTTCAAATAGTGAAAAATGAGACCCTAGCAAAGAGGCTCTTTCTCTTGCAACTTGAGATTCTCTGCTTCTTCTTGCTGATTTGTTGCCTCACCTACTAGGCTATAATTCTTGATAAATGAATCCTTCATTATTTTCTCTTGTTGGAGTTCTTCTCGTCAAGATAAATTTGCAACTGAATCTGCAGCAAAACCTTTAACCAGATTCGCCAGGTGCTTGCTAAAATACCTTCAAAAAGGAAGAAATATTGTTGTACACACCAAAATAGCAATAAAAAATAATAACTTTGAAAGAACTATGTAGGAGTTCGATCCCACCAGGCGTGCCAAAAATTGTTGTCAATCAGGATTGCGCCTATAGCTAGATGTAGAATCTAGCCATCCTGTTGAAACATGGAAACATTCCCTTTGGTGGATAAGAGAATGAGTCTCTAGATTCTAGGTCGGTTCCTATTGAACTTGGGATATCATCTAGTACCGACTTTTATGATTTTGGAAAAAAGGAGAAGGATAACCGACTTTTATGATTTTACAGATTCTCTTGCAACTTGAGATGCTCTGCTTCTTCTTGCTGATTTGTTGCCTCTCCTACTGGGCTGCAATTCTTGATAAATGAATCCTTCATTATTTTCTCTTGTTGGAGTTCTTCTCATCAAGATAAATTTGCAATTGAATCTGTAGCAAAACCTTTAACCAGATTCGCCAGGTGCTTGCTAAAATACCTTCAAAAAGGAAGAAATATTGTTGTACACACCAAAACAGCAATAAAAAATAATAACTTTGAAAGAACTATGTAGGAGTTCGATCCCACCAGGCGTGCCAAAAATTGTTGTCAATCAGGATTGTGCCTATAGCTGGATGTAGAATCTAGCCATCCTGTTGAAACATGGAAACATTCCCTTTGGTGGATAAGAGAATGAGTCTCTAGATTCTAGGTCGGTTCCTATTGAACTTGGGATATCATCTAGTACCGACTTTTATGATTTTGGGAAAAAGGAGAAGGATAACTGGAAAGAAAATGAATAACTATATAAAGGGGATGATACACCAAAATGGATACAGATTTGTCAGAATTATAAATTTGTACCTACAAGACACACATTACCAAATTTTGCAATGATTTTCACTTCTCAACACCTAGGATGGTTTAAAATTCAATATTAGGGTTTGGTGCCACTAATGGTAGGAATTCAACCAGCAAACAGGTAATTTCTGCAAAAGGTTAATTCTTTATAACTTAGAATATGAATTTAGAGCAATTCACTAATCTATGCTTGAAATTCATAAACACTTAAATACAGAAAAACTTGAAAAGGATTGATGACATAACTTAGAAAAGATATGTGAATAATAATGCCAGCTTTATTATCTTCAGAATCTACAAAATTGGTTACAAATTACAAGAAGAAGTGCAAAGGAACGATATTTTCACTAATACAACTTCTCTCTCCAATTCTGAACACCTACAAATGAATAAGAAGTTTGAATATATAGCCTCTAAGGTCAATTTTGAAAAATGAAATCCTCCCCCCAAAAAGGTCTCCTAAACAGATAGTTGCCCTGATTTTTAGGCCCAAATGATGCTCCAAAATATAGCTTCTAAAAATCCCTCCATGTTTTTTTTTAAAAAAAAACCCTAAATTAAAGGCATAAATCATGCCTAAAATCTAGCCCTAACCTTACCCCCTAAAGCTGGTGCATAAAAAATTTACATAATTTTACATAATTTACCAACTTATTTAAAATAAATTACAAAAACCACCCAAATTTGACCCAAATGTATAAACCCCAATTTTAAGACATAACTCACCTAAATCCATAACAGACACCATAGTTTTAAAAAAACCCTAACTCAACAACTTGTGTCTAAACTTACCCAAACTCGACATCAAAATCTATGGTCAACATGACCCATAAAATATCCCTGACATATCATGTGATGATGATGTTGTGGCACTTGCAGTGGTATTGTCGTGCATTGTGGTTGATAGAATCTTAACTCATTCTGCATTGTGGACTCCAAAGTTTTATCGAATTTGAACTTAGGTATTCAATTCATTTTCATTCTGTGAATTTGAGGAAAACTTAGGGTTTTTTTGGCGCCCCCATGCTAGGTTGAATATGGAATTTGAAGCCATGACCAATGGCATTGTAACTGCATTTGTTTATGTTTAAGAAAATTGGGCTTCTTGTTGTAAAGTTGGACATGTTTTGGTTTCGATACTCATCTCTGTGATTGTCGCCATGCTGAATGTAATTTGACCCCTACTGGAAGTGTTTATTTGTAAAATATTGGGCTCTTTATTTAATACTGGATTCATCTTCTCTTTTGGGTCACTACATGTTAACTAGAACTCGGGTTCCACAAAGAGTTGGAGTCAGCCTCCTTCATATCTGCATTTTCTACTAGAGTTTACATTGTTTGTGAGGAGCTCGGGCTCCACTTCATACCGCGGCTTTAATGTTTACCTGGAGTTTCTTCTTTAAGAGCTCGGGCTCTCCTCTGCATGTCATAATACATTGTGCCCTCCATGCATCTCTCTGTTGAACTTGCGCTTCAACCATAGTTATTTCCACTGTTGTTGTAACTTTTAGTTTGAACTCGGCCTCCATTGTTTGCAGTGACCTTGACCTCCATTTTCTTTGAAGTTTTGAGCTAACCACCGTAAGCTTGGACTCGGTCTAAGCTATGGTTGAAAGGTGTAGATTTGTCTTTTATGGACTTGGTCATGAAGCTCAGCATATTCCAGTCACATCTTCAGACTTATTCCAAATTCACACTGCATAAATGAACTGAAGCTTGGACTTCAACACTTCAAACTCGGGCTCCATCTCTACCCTAATCTGTAAATTTTAAAGATAAGTTATCTTCTTTCTTTTATTCATTCTCCCTTGCTTGTTTGAACCTGTTGTTACAACTCATGGTTTCAAAGGTCTTAAGTTACGGGTTTTAGCTTTACTGCTTCTGTAGATTCCTTCTTTGTAGCATAAAAATGAGCTCTACTTTGTCTTATGTTCTATAGCTTTAATGTTGATCAAACTGAGATACCCACATGGCCATTTATGCATATCTAGATGTAAATTTTGAAAAGTGCAAGCAAATTGTCAGTCTCACTGAGATATTGTCTTTTATCGGCTGTAAACTTTATTTAATTTTTTCTTTTTTAAAAAAACATGACAACATTGTTGAATTAAAACAAATCCTCTTTTTTTTGAAGTCGAACACTGTATCCTTTGAGCTGTGAAAACATTCATGTATTTAACTTGCATAAAATGTAACTCCAGTTGCTTTAATTAATGCTTTCTTTGAAAAAATACGACCATACTGTCGTAAGTATTAACACATCTTCTTTCTGTTTGAGGAAAAAATAAACATTTCTTGTTTGAGAAACATTCAATGTTTTATTAAAGCATGATCATGAAAACATAAAATACTTTTGTCTTCTGGTGAAACCGTGGATATTTCTTGAACTAAACTGAAGTCTTTCTTAATAAACAGCTCCATCACTATTAGTAACACATCTTCAGTTTATCAACCCACATAACAAGTTGTCCATTTTTTTGATCTTTATGTAATCTCTAAAAGCTTGACAGTGACTACTTTGAAATAATACCAATATCTGCTAAAACTGTGCTTTTCTTGATTTAATGGACACAATACTTGCTATCTGTATAATAAAAGCATTTTGATTTCTTGAATACCCACATAGCTTTTTTGACCGCTATGTCTATTTTTTGAAGTTTGAAAATGTGAGCTCGGCTCCCTGGATGAAATTGGCCACTGATGTTCGAATGTTGTGTTTATTTTGGAGAAACTGTGCTTTTTCCACTGTGCTTGCTTCAATGGACACAATACTTGTTGAATGTCTATATTTTGGTATATGCTATCCTTTTCCTGCATGAAGTTCAAGCACGAGCTCATAACATCTATGGATATTATTATGAACAGAACCTGATACTTTAAGATAATGCATCTTTTCTATGTTGAATATACCTATAGCTTTGTCATATGTATGCATTTTTACATTGAATCACAGATTTTATTCGAGCAAGAACAATTGTGTCTAACATAGCATTGTTTATTTGATGAAGGTGCAAAGTGATTTTATTTGAATTTATCAAAACAAGACTGCTATTTATCTTTGACCTCCACAGAAAATAATGTATTCTGAATCTTCATTTAAACAACAACAATATTTTGATTTCCAACTTTGAACATAACAGTGTCACTGATTCTTTGTCAAAAGAATATACTCTTTTCTCAACTCTTGTGTATATATGCATAAATAGATACCAATGTTAATGTGCATATTCCTTTTCTTTTAAGAGCATTAACACATCTTCTTTACGTTTACCCCTTTTAAAATGAATAAATGTTGTACTTTGAACATATATGGCAGCACTGTTTAATTTCAATTCTGAACACTTAATAGTGCCAAACTTTTCCTTTTGATAATCATTGCATGTGTGAATACTTATGCCTATGCATTCATCACTTAGATGCCAATTGTTATGACCTAGCATATTTTATAACAGGTTATGACTCTTCTTTACTTGAACATATGATGTCAATTGATCATTATGGCATCTTCTATAGCTGAATATATCATTTTTTACTCGACCTTTTTCACATGCTTATTCTCTTCTGCACATACATCACTTATAACAGCAATATGAATATTTCATTTTGTATATCCTTATTGTTATAAAAATGATATCACTGCTTTCTTTTCCCATAGATTTTATTCAGAGATGATAATGTTTAGAACAATATTAAGATAAATTACTTATGTGATGTCAATAATGTATAACCATGTGTATACCATCTCCATTTTTTATAACAATACAATTAGATCTTTTACATATGCATTCTAATCTGTAACAGCATCAGGGTTCTCTGTTTTTCTGAATTATCTTAGTGCATTGTTTCAAAACAACATTACATAGTATCTCATACTTGCTTTGTACAGTGATAAGGTACAATGTTACCTCATTTGATCTGCAAGCTGCTCCCTGTTGGCTGTAACACTTCTCAATTAGGAACATTTATCTTTATTACATCATTCTTCTCATATGCATCTCTTAGCATTGTATTGCCATTATGTATTGTATCTTCCTTTCTTTCTGAACTTATGAATTCTTGCATCCTTAATCTAGTGAGGTTCAATCACAGGCTCACGACACCCACTGTATTCCCTTTTTCTCTTCTGCAACTTGTGAACTCTTGCATTGTTTTTCTTTCTGTATTTTCAGTTTTATGTTTCTCTTTCTTGCACACACCACTTACAACACATGTTAGATTAGTAGGTACAATCAGTTAATCAATATTTTTATGTAAATTTTATGTGAAATGGCATTTATTTATATTTAATGTTGGTTTGTTGGTTGGGTTTACTAACCTAATGTGTGAATGATCTAAAAAAGATTTCTCAGGTACAAGACCCAAATCCCTTTGATTCAGATTTTTTGTTCTTCTAAATGGAAACTTTTGAACAATGCAGGATAACAACTATATGCAGTAAAAGGCTTCATAAAGTTATGTCCCTTTGATACTTTATTTAGTTATTGTAGATATATACCTTGTTACTGCATTGATGTTTACATAATGTACAGCTCTGAAAGTGTGATTGTAGCATGTTGTTTTAGGTATTTATGCATTGTTTAGATCCAACTTGGATCTAACTATATCCTCTCTTCGTGATGCAGGATAAACCATAAGAAGACCTAAAATGAGACAAGATTGCAAAGCTAACAGAAAGATTCAGGCAGGGACACAAATACATGTAGATTCAGATGACCAGTTACCAGAATGCAGAAGACCTCTCCAAGGCAATGCTTAGATCCTTAAATCTTCTAATGCTCCTTTGTTAATTTCAGCATTGTACATCTTCTCTATGTTTACAATTGAAAGATGTGACCCATTAAGGAATACTTGTTTATTATATTTACTTTGAATGTTCAATGTAATGACCAATTATGAAATTGAAAATTTAAATATAATCAATACTTAGAACATTATCGGTGTTAACATGAATGCAAAAGCAATGTATTTTGTCTACAATATTTGAATATTAGTATTGAATAGATGTACCTTTATGCAATTTGTCTGATGTTTATAGTTGCAATGCTGCATTTGTACTTTTTCTTCTCAATTCAAGCAATTTTGCACTTAGGACAACAACTATCAAATCCATAATTCCATGTAAAACAATGATCAATTTACCAATTTAGTGTTCAACTAAAAAGATAATAGTTGGCATGAATGAACTTAGCCTTCAGCTTTGCCACTATCAACCTCCATTTATTGATCTTCATGTCACCTTCTTCTTCTCAATCCATCTGCAACTCTTTCCACCATAAAGTAGCATGCCCCTTCAACTTAGTATGTGCCAATCTCACTCTAAGCGGATCTTCAATGTATTCCAGCTCAAAGTAGTATTTTAGCTAACTGATCCAATCAATCAGATCCTTGGGTCTCAATGTACTTGAAAATTTGGAAACCTCCATTTGATAGCTTGTACTCAACCGAGATCCAGATATCTGCAATCGATCATATCTGTCATCTCTACTAGATCCAACAACTTCAAAATCTTCAGCAGCTTCTTCATAACCATCATTCGTTCTTGGACCTCTATGCAATCCAACAATTCTGATACCTTCTATGATTTCATTCTCCATTGCCATCATCTCATATCTGAATCTTTTTGTTATCCTTGCTTCCACTTCCTCAGAAAGATCTACAATCTCTCTAGGGTCCATTCTTCTCGAAGGCATCTCTCTAGATCTTCAAAAACCCTAAGCTCCATAAGAAATGAATCAGCATCTCTGATACCACTTGATGTAGTCCAAGCTCAGAGGATCCAATAAAGGACTATCCAAACTTGCAGCCAACAACAAGAAAATAATACAACACAAGATCTATCAATATCAACTTATATTATCTCAGAATTCTCATTACATGCAACATGTCAGGCTGTAAGGCCTTCCCGGTAAGGGCCAATTACATAAACATATCCAACAATATCTCATAGGGTCCAACTTTATCCATCCACCCTATAGCTAAGTGGAAGAAAACAAATCTGAACTTGTGCTCACAAGCCACTAAGCAATCTATAATCTCTGTCTACCCACTTACAACTATCTGGAGCAACTTACTATCTTTTAGCTTATTAGCTTACTCTTCTATCCTCTATCTATCTTCCCATCATTTCTCTATCTCTCTCGTAAACATCAACCTAGACTCTCTTTTATACACACTTGCCACAAGTCATCTTGAAAATAATAATTAAATAACCCAGTCAGCCATACACTATAATGAACACATATTAAATGCACCAGTCGGCTGCAATTAATAACAAAATACATAGGAGAACACATCAACCCAGATTTAGTTCCACACAAGATCCAATACCACAAATCCACATCCCTTGGAACTCAGCACGATCCCAATGACCCCCTCAAATTATGGATGCAATCTCCAATGTCTGCCTAATCCATAAACACAAGTTAGTGAACCCCAACAACCAGTCGGTAAACAAGCACAACAAGAGCTAGACCACTCGGTGAAAGACACAACTAAGCAGAACTCCATTGAACAGACACCACCGAGTAATATGCTATCGAGAAAGACACCACCAAGTTACACACATCAATCAACTACCACTGAGCAGTGTACCCTGAGTAGAATATCACAGCAACACCAAGCACCATGTAGTCTAATCACCGAGTCCAATAGTGAAGCAATACATCTTCCAACTGAGGACTACCATCAAAGTGACCGAGCACCTCAAGTCTCCAACCAAGTAACTACTAAAACAAAAATGAAACCAAAACATATTTTTGGTGACACAAGATTGCCAACTACCCTAGGATGCTCATGCATTAATTCCCCAGGTGGTTAAGGAGGATCACAATTCTTTCCTGATAGCTCTTTCCTCAGCAAAATAAATCTAGATTATTGTCTTCTCCTTTGAAGGCAATAAATCCCCAGGTGTCAATGGATTTTCTATGTTTTATTTTTCCATTATTTTTGGCATATTATGGAAAAGGACATTGTTTATGTTGTGCAGGAATTCTTCGGAGCTAGAAATATCCTAAAGGAAATTAATGGTACCTTTCTGGTCCTTATCCTGAAGGTGGTTGGCGCTAACTCTTTTGAGTCTTTTAGAACCATTAGTTTTTGGTTTTTTCTATAATATTATCTCTAAAGTTCTTACCTTGAGATTATTGTCCCTTCTTCCCAATATTATATTGCCTCAGCAGAATGGTTTTGTTCTAGGTCGCCAAATTTTGGATTCTATTCTTTCAATCCATGAGAATATTCATTCCCTTTCTTCCTTGAGGAAACAACGATTCTTTACGAAGCTAAATTTCTCTAAGGCTTATGACAGAGTGGACTGGAAGTTTTTGGAGAAAGTTTTGGTTACCTTTGGTTTTAATTCTAAAGTTATTCAACTTATCATGCAATTAGTTTCTTCTACCACCTTCTAGGTCCTTGTTAATGGATCTCCCTCCTCTTTCTTTAAATATTCTAGGGGATTGAGACAGGGGACCCTCTCTCACCTATTATTTTTGTTATCATGGTTGATTGCCTCAACATACATGTCAATAAATTGATGAAGCAAGGATATCTTAAAGGTCTCAATCCTTCTTCCTCTAATTTGGTTTGCACCCGTGAACATTTTGTGGATGATGCAATATTTATGGGCATGCCTAATATCAAAGAAGAAAGAGTGTTGCCTCTAAATTGTTATGGGGAGGCTTCAGGTCAGCTCATCAACAGGGGTAAGAGTTCCCTATTTTTTTATCAGCACTCCTAAAGACAAGCAAAGAAGATTTGGAAAATTTTGGGATGTCAAATAAATTTTCTTCCTTCCACATATCTTGGTCTCCCTCTTTGTCTTAAATATCCTTATTCTTTTTGGAATTCTCTGGTGGACAAATTCCATAAAAAACTCGCAGGATGGAAAGGAGCTCTCCTCTCTTTGACAGGAAAACTGCAACTCTTAAAATCTTCCTTGCAAAGTATTTCTATTTATGCAATCAGTTTATTCAAGATCCCTTCTAAATTTGTTGAGGTTGTTGAAATATTCAAGAGAAATTTCCTGTGGTCTAGGGTGAAAGATAAGAAAAAACTTTCTTTATTAGCTTGGGATAAAGTTTCCAAACCCAGAAAAATGGGAGGTTTTGGTTTAAGAAGAATTAAAATGACGAACAATGCCCTTTTGTTTAAAAAAATATGGAGAATGTTCAAGGCTAATGGTGAATGGAGGATGATTTGGCATCATAAATATTTGCACCATACCCACTCTCTCCAAAACTTTAAGGAGTTTTTTGATCCCCCTGTTGGATCTCATATCTAGAATAATGACATCTAGACTAGATATTTTTTTGTTCAAGGTCTTTCGTGGAAGGTGGGGAATGGTAGATCCATCGAATTCTATGAGGATTTTTGGTTTCTATCCTCTCTTTTAAATCAGATTCCCTCTTTCTCTCCTTTCATGGCTCTTTGTAAGGAAATTTTTGGTACTATGGTTGTGGATTACTGGCACAATGGTTCTTGGGTCAACTTGAGAGAAATCAACCGGGTGCTTACTCCTATTCAAAATGCTCTCAGTGTTTTTATTATTTTGGAAGATAGAATGGATGATCTCATTTGAAAAAATAGTCCTTCGGGCACTTTCATTGTTTCCTCATCTGTCAATTTTCTGTCCCTTCAATAGGACTCCCCCTGCTGGGCCAAGGCCTAGTTCAAAGATATGATTCCTAAGGTGAATATTTTTTGTGGTGTGCTCTCAAGAATAAGATCCTAACTATTGATAATCTCTGTCATAGGGGATTTTTCCTAACTAACAGGTATTGTCTTTGTATGAGAGATCTGGAATCGGTGGATCACATATTCATTCACTAGCCTTTTGTTGTCTCTATATGGTCAAAGATCTTATCTACTCTAAATATTTGTTGGACTTTCCCCAACACTCTCTAGGAGCTTTTCATGGAATGGTGTTGTCTCTTCAGGGAGAAAACTCTCAATATCTTGTGGAATTTAATTCTCCCTCACTTTTTGTGGGGAATTTGGAAGGAGAGAAATAACCATATTTTCCAAGATATTCTTCTCTCTCCTGAGGTGGTGGGCTTCAAAATTGTTAGGACCATTTTGGAAAATGTGAATATTTTTCATGACCTTCCTCAGCGGTTGTCTCTATCTGAAGTGGAGATTTGGGACTAGTGGAAAGTCAAAATTAAGGTGATTTATCTGAATCAAAAATGTGCTAGAGAAGAGGCAGCTTGGGGCTTTCCTCCTACTAGTTGGGTCAAGATAAACTTTGATGGGGCTTCTAATTGAAATCCAGGGAAGGCTGGGTGCAGTGGTGTCATAAGAGATGAAGGAGGTAACATGTTGGCTACTATTTCTATTCCTATTGGTATCTAATCCAACCATGTGGTGGAGGATATGACAACTTACCAAGCTATCAGGTCAGCCTGCAAGGACATGAATTTCACCAATGTTTGGATCGAGGGTGACTCAAACAACATTATTAATTGCTTGAAAGGCAACAATAATTTGTCTTGGATTATTCATAATAACATAATTAAGACTAAAGATATCATTAAGGATTTTAATAATCATCACATTTCACATGGGTTCAGGGAAGTTAATGTAGTTGCGGATGAGTTTTCTAACATGACCGTAAACTCATGTGAGATCATAAAATGGCAGAGTGAGAAGGATATCTCGCACGAGATTAAAATGCTACTAATATTTGATCATACCAATGGAGCTTTTGAAACTCATTTTAATGATGTCAGTTGACATAAGGAATATTACTAATCATTTGATTAGTTATGTCATGTGTACTTTCAACACCTCAAGAAATAATGGGCTGCTAGCTAGGAAGAGAATGGAGCCCTCCTCTTGCGATAACTAGAAGAGCAAGGAGAAAGTTTGGAATATGCTCAAGAAGGGACGCTTGGCAGTGTACATGGAAAAAATTCACTACATGGATATTGTTGTCACTAATTTCTTCATCAATAATTGGAGAAATGGGAAGATTTCTCTGGGAGGAACTAATTTCAAAATCACTAAGGAGATCATAACGGAGGTTACGGGCCTCCCCAGGGTGGCAAAAATTTCTACAGAGACAGGCGCCTCAATGATACTGCAATTAAGAAATTCTTGAAGGAGGATGTTGAGAAGGTCAGGCTGGTTAAAAGCAAGAAGAAGACCTATTATTCCCCTAAAGTCACCAAAAATGTTTGGCGTAGAGATATCTTTTCTGTTATGCAGTATATTTCTTTAGATGATAAATTTTCTAGGGTTTACGGGTACCATCTCATGATCCTTAATCACTTTCATTATGGTGATAAGATCTCCTTCTCGTATTACCTTCTAAAATCCATGAATGTTAGCATCAAAGATGCATAAGAAAACCCCCAAGGAAACCCTTCTATGCATGAGGGTCTTATGCTCCTCATCTATGAAAAGTTCTTGCCTAATATTCATGTTTCCCAAAATTTGAAGCCTACTGACTCTGGTGATGATGACTAAGAGGAGGATGAGGAGGAAAGGGAGGATTCTAACACAGATGTGGAATATGATTCTCATTCATCTCAAGATACTGCTAGGAGCCATGATAACAATGACAAAGGCTCAGGAAAGGGCACTGCTTCATCCTCTAAGAATGTTGTGGGAAGGAAAATAAGATCTTTTATTCTTGAGGATTCTTCCTCTGAAGTTGGTGATGATACAACTAATGATTGGGAGGATACTAAGGTGAAGTTGGTAGGGGACCGCAATAAGGGTAAGAAACAACATGGTACCCAAAAAACCCTTTTGGATTCCTTTCCTGGGTCTCTTAAACATATCCAAAATTCTTCTCTTGGCCCGTCGCTTAAGGATATCTCCTCTGACAAAGGTGAGCACGAGATTTGATTTTGGGAAGGTTAAACTTTCTGAGAAATAAAAATGTGGTATAAGGTAAGCCAAGGAAGCTCTTAATTGGATTTTTATGGAGATGACTAGTTTGAAAGATAACAATGCAAGGATGGATGCTAGAATCAAAATTTTGGAAACTATGGGGCTAGGCAAAAAACCCTTCCTAAAATTCTTGAAAGATCTTATTGAAGCCATGAACAAAGATGATGGGATTATGGAAGCCTTTGAATCCAAATTTACCTTGATTCATGAAAAACTCTTCGACTGTGATATGTTAATGGTTTCAATGTATTTGAGAATGGAGGCTATGGATCATAAAATCTCAACCATTGAGGCCACTCTCAAGTTGATTGGAGAGAAAATTTGTAAGATCCGCCAGGCTTCTGCTGATCAAGTCAACTTCCTCATCAACTACTGGGAGAAGATCACTGATCAGGACAATGTTTTGGGTCAAATTAGGGTTGATGCTCCTAGCACTAACCCTAGAGGAATTGGTAAATATATTGACAACCTGAAGGCATCGACCACCAACATGGATCTTTTGGCTTTTGAAGCGGTGGACCTTCTCAACAGCATTCAATGACTCTGTTCTTTTTTTTTTCAATTTCTCTGATGCCCTATCTCATGGTTGTTTTCCTCTACTCTTGCCCAACTTGTTAGTAATAACTGAGAGGTGGGG
Organism: Thuja plicata; assembly: GCA_018584345.1. Lineage (NCBI taxonomy): Eukaryota > Viridiplantae > Streptophyta > Pinopsida > Cupressales > Cupressaceae > Thuja > Thuja plicata. Next base: position 1,847,538 of record MU223836.1, on the reverse strand, counting down.
GGGGTGAATCAGTGGCCTGAAAGATATTCCAATAATCAACCCTTAAAACTTAGTACCACAAAATTATACCTCTAGTTATCTTTAGTCCTATAAGATGAATGCCTCCAAATACTTATATCAATTTACTACACCTTAGAATGCTTTGTAAAGCCTTCTATTGTAGATTTACTAATTAGCAGTCTGTCAATTTACCGAAAGACATTAAATTATCTAAAGTATACCGATCAATCCAATTAAGTTAAGTGTAATGAAAAACACTAAAGTAATGACTCATAAACACATTGACACGTGGATTTTTAACGTGGAAACCCTGTTAAGGGAAAAACCACTTGGGACCGGTAACCCAAAATTTTCACTCTTCTGAAGTGAGCTCGGTGA
>MU223836.1:1820124-1838975 GCA_018584345.1 Thuja plicata | reverse complement strand
GTGTCTGAAGAGCTGATCAATCGAAGAGGTGACCTCCAAAAGTAGGAATGAATGAGTGTCTATATAGTAGATGATCCATCTCACCGAAATGTATAGGTGCCTAGCCACTGCATCCGCCTAGTACATAGGAACAAGAACTAAATACGTAGATCACTCAACCGAACCAAGGAAGCAATAGAACCAACAGGTGAACCCCCCCATAATGCTGAACTGGGAGAGGTGACAGGAACACTGAAATGCAGTACCAGAAACAGCTGCAGAAGAAGAACCAGGAACACCAAGTGCAACAGAGGTACAAACACAGGATAAAGGGCGGTGTCATCGACACAGACTACATGGGCTAATGTCGTGAAAGGTACGCTCACTTGACAAAAGTAGATGCGCCTATAGTGGCAAATGCATCAGAATCCCCCCATGGCACTTTATAACAGAGTGCGAGTACTAAAACTATACAAGGTGCTCGAGATCCAAAAAAAGTAGAAGAGGGCACTTTATCTTAGTGCATTTACAGAATACAAATACATCAGAATGAGCATGCAAGCTCAGAAGTCAGAAAGAAGAGTGGACTATGTAACCAGAAGAAGAGATCCCCGGACCTGAAGAACCAAGCACACCACTAGAGGGCATAAATTGCATAACTCAGAGGAGTGAAAACCTGGAGTAGAATCTGGAAGAAATACCTCTGCCACTGAATAGAACACTGAATCAACTTTCCGACGATATCTCGTTTGCCGAAAAAGGAGTCTGGATGAGCCAGATATGACTCCCGGAAGGCAAAACAGGACATCAGACTTTGACAGCAAAAAAAACTATCAAAACGGTAGAACCCAAAAAACTTAATCACCATATTCGGATAGAGCTTGAAAAGAGCTTTCCGACGATATAAAGAAGTCCAAAAAAGGACTCCGTATGCTCCTTGTAGAGCAAAAAAGGTGAAAAGGGCTCAAAAATGCCCAACAGGAGCCTCAGGGGCTAAAAAAATAGGCCCCTGGGCGCATGGCGCACCTAGGGGGCCAGAATCGGAGCCCATGGTCGCAATAGGACCGTCTGCATGACCCCATAAGCCCGCGGGGGCTGGGTAAAAGGCGCAACCCTTGGAGCAGAGCGGGGGCGGAAACCGCTGGGCGGAGCGGCCCTGTGAACGGGCGGAGCTGAGGCTATAGCGGGGCCGCGGGGGGCGGCATGGAGAGGGCGGAGCCCAGGCGGCGGGGCCGCTACACATAGAACCGGCGGAGCGCGGCGCGGGGAGCGCAGGCAGAGCGGCCGGAGTGAACCCGGGCGGCGCTGTGAATTGAGTGGGCCGGGAGGCCGGAAGGACCGCCGGCGGAGGCCACGGATAGGGGCGCCCGCAGCCGGATGAGGTGGTGCGGGGGCGGCCCGGCGGCGGCGAGATCCTTTTCGCACTGTCTGCATTTTTTTTAAACGCCAAAACCTTAATAAAATAAGATTTTTTTAATTTTTTTATCGGTTTCCGTGCCCGTACGGCACTGGAAACCAATTTTTTTTTGCCTCGGTGCCAACTTGTCCAAAATGGACAAACTTTATGTCGATTCTAGGGTTTTTGGGCCTTTCGGACGCAATGAAAGTGTCTGTTTGGGCCCAAAATGCCTCCAAAAATAGAGACCCCCCAGAACCACTAAAGGAAGCCAAAAAAGCTTCAAACCCTCGCTGCTTCAACCAAGAACGAACAGCCAGCTGCAGAGTGGCTCTGATACCATGTAGGATTTTGCAAACATGCAAATCCACAGACCCCGAATACACCTGCATGCAAGAAATTGATACAAAGTAGAAGCAAAAAATGAAAAAGCTGAAGAACTCAGAAGTTGCTCAGAAAGTGAGAGCGAAATTATAATCTGAATTAATTGAAAAGCATTACAATGTTCAGCCTATAAAGGTGAACAAACCCTAAAAACTAAAAACTAGGTTGCGCAATATAATTAATATAAAGTATTAATTATATGCACCTAAGAGAAAGCATAAGCCGAAAAAGAGTAAACTGATTACTCTAACAGGTTTGAGGGGAGTGTGGAAAATATTACAAGGGTTATAGGAAGAACTATATGGTGTCTCTTTACATTTAGGGGTGTGGGGACACATTAGAAGGGTTGGTTATTGTGATTGTTCCAGAATGAGAAGTTGATTGTCATAGTGGATAGCAAGATTGAGTTTTTGCATTCAAGTGTGGGATGCATAGTAGTTTTGTTTGGAGAAGATATGAAGGGTTGTAGGGGGATGTGTAGAGATTCCTCTTTGTGAGAAGATTAGTGGTGGATCCATAGAGAGTGATCGAAGTAAGTGGGTTGGGACAATCACATCATATGATCAAATATGCATTGATGCATGAGAGGAAGGGTTCAAAGAGTGAAGACATCAAGATGTGGAGTCTAGTGGAAGATAAGATTGTTGCAGACCACTAGCCTTTGCATCAGACTACCAAAGATTCAGAAGCAACTTACATTGGGTGTATGACCATACCAAAGCTCATAGGGTGTCTTCTTTGTGTCCTTTAATTTTACTCCGTTTAGTGTGTAGACATCAGTACTAACAGCTTCCCTCCAAAATGTTTGAGTTATGATTTTCTCAATCATCAATGTTCTTACACAATCAACAATTGATTTTTTTCTCCTCTCAGCAATTTGATTTTTCTATGGTGTCCTTGGTGCAGAAACCTATCTCTTAATTCCATGCTCATTGCAATAGTCGGTGAATTCTTCTGAAGTAAATTCCCCTCCTCTATCTGACCTTAAGCATTTCAATTTATTTTCACTTTATTTTTCAACCATTGCTTTATACCATTTAAACATCTTAAATTCTTTTGATTTATCTTTTTAAAACATGACTATCATCATTCTAGATAAATCATCAACAAAGAGAATAAAATACCTATCTCCATAGTAGCTCTTTGTCCTCATCATTCCACATAGATTTGTATGGACTAATTCTAGAATTGCAGTAGATGTATGGGTTTTTCTCTTGAAACTAGACTTTGTCATCTTACCTTTTTTATAATTCTTGCACATGATATGCTCGGGCTTAGTCATCGTTGGTAAGCCTCTAAAATTCCTTTTGTTTCTTATCTTTATCATGTTGTCAAAGTTCACATGACACAATCTTTTGTGCCACAACCATAAGTATTCATTTCTATCCATCAAACAAGTGGTGTTAGTGTCATCAAGATAGAAAATATTACCTTTTGTCTGCTCACTGATACCAATCAACCTTCCTGATTCATTGTAGATCTTTGCCTTTTTATTTTCAAATGCTACTCTATGACCTAAATTGTTCAACTAAGAAACACTTAACAAATTGTAATTCAGTCCTTTAACCCAGTAAGAATTTTCACATTTAATCAGGTTATTCAACATTATGGTTCCTTTACCTTCAACTGGACAAGGTGTATCATTACCCATTCTTACTGAACCACCATTATGGTATTCAAAAGTCTCAAACTTTTGTTTATCACTGGTCATATGGTGAGTGTAGCCACTATCTATGATCCAGACACCATTTTTACTAACTTTAGATATGAGTGCAGTTTCTACATACCTTTCTTCATCTTCATCTGAATCATCCTTCATGGCTACAAATACCATCTCCATATCTTCTTTTGATTTGGTGTCAGTGTCATCAGCTCTGCTCTCAGCTAGGTAACACACTTTCTTCCCTTTGTCTTTGTAGTCTCGGGTATCTCTCTTGTTAGATTGTTGGTTGCTCCGGTATTCTCTATTATCACCTTTGTCAAACTTCTTCTCATAAGGTCTATCATTTCCTCTATCATCTTTTCGTCGATTTGGACATCTTGCAGCAAAGTGTCCAACCTCTTTACAATTGAAACATTCAAGTGGTAATTTACCTTTGTATCTATCTTTGCCTCTCTGCAATCTTCTAGCCATAAGTGATTCAATTTCATCAAGTTCTTGATCCTCATGGTCATTGTCACTATAATTTCTAACAGCATGTCTATGACTTGAGTTACTTATCTTTAAGGAAGATTTGAATGTAGATTCTATGGATGGTAAGACACTATTGTCAAAGTTATTCATCTCAAATTAAATTAGTCTACCAATCAGACTATCTAGAGTAACTATATTATTTGCAACTGCTCTCATTTATTGAATAGCAAAAACTCTAATAGCATAAACAGGCAATAAGGTTCTTAAGATTTTTCTTACCATTGTCTCCTCTTCAAGTACACCTCCAACTCCTTAGATAGCATTTACTACCTCTTTGATTTTGCAGCTATACTGAGTAATGTTTTCTCCTTATTTCATCCTTAGATCATCAAACCTCCCTCTTAGGCTTTATACCTTTCATCTGAGTACATTGGCATCTCCTCCATGTACAAGCTTCAATTTATCCCACATTTTCTTTGCAAAGGTATAGGTTTTGACATCTTCAAACTCATCATCGGAGAGTGATGATGCAAGTTCTATCATCATGCAGTTATGATCATGCTTGACTCTTAATTACTCAAGAGTATGAGGTCATGTAGGCAACACATATTCAGTATCTAAGTATTGAACAATATCATTTCCAATACATGATAGGTGGATTCTTATTCTACTTTACCATGATGCAAAGTTGTCTTTATTAAACTTGGGCGCATCTCATCTATTCATCTTGTGATATTTTTCTTGAGCTGTTAAACTCCCTTTCTAAGCACACAAGCTCTAATACCAATTGTTAGTAATAATTGAGAGGGGGGGTGAATCAGTGGCCTCAAAAATATTCCAATAATCAACCCTTAAAACATATTACCACAAAATTATACCTCTAGTTATCTTCAGTCCTATAACATGAATGCCTCCAAATGCTTATATCAATTTACTACTCCTCGGAATGCTTTGTAAAACCTTCTACTGTAGATTTACCGATTAGCAGTCTGTCAATTTACCGAAAGACAGTAAATTATCTAGAGTATACCGATCAATCCAATTAAGTTAAGTGTAATGCAAAACACTAAAATAATGACTCATAAACACATTGACACATGGATTTTTAACGTGGAAACCATGTTAAGGGAAAAACCACTTGGGACCGGTAACCCAAAATTTTCACTCTTCTGAAGTGAGATCAGTGAAGAGACAACTATGTTAAAGGTTACAAACACACTGTTAGGTGTGACCTTGTTAGAGGATTTAAAAGTTTAGTCTATCACTTGATATCGGGCATCTCTATGCTACCATCCTTGATCAAACACTCACTTGTCCTGTCAATAGGTATCTAGTATCTCATGCTATCTTCATGAACAAACTTTTTGATACTCCATTGGATGTATCTTAATATAGAAAGAATCTTTAAATACCGCTTGGTTAAGAGACTTTATGAATCAATGGTTAAAGTGAAACAGTATGATATGTTCACATATACAACTATACTTGCAGATTTTTAGATCTATTGTAATCTCACAAACTATTTTGATCAATATAACTCTGTTTATACCTTTGCTCTACTTTGATTATGCTCGGTGATGCTATGCTCTGTTTCTCAGTGTCCGTAGAATTCTTTAGCTCTTTCCTCAGCTTTTTGATCATCACTGTATGAAGTTTCTCTTCATTAGTTTCTCTTTAGCATCCTCTTTTCTTTTTCTCCCTACACCAATTTGTAATGAATTGAGTTGTCTCTTAAATAGACATGATATCACCGTTGTTAGGTTCTTGATCTTCTTGATCTTGGCGTGATCCACAATTCTCGCCAATTAGATTTCAATCAAAACTCCTATTTTATCTCGCTGAGATCTTCTTGCCAACTGGACAAATCAACTTTAAATCAATTACTTATCTATGTCTTATCTTGTTGATGAAAACAATGATAACTACCAGTTAACTCTATATTTAGCTCTGCCAGCTAGATATTTTTTCGTTTGTGAACTCTAGTTATTTTTAGTTTTAACTCTCTGATAGCGTCGGTCAACACTCTAGTATTCCTCGGGCTTCTCCATCGGTTTACACTATGTTTCTAGCCGTCGGTTTTTCTTGTGATTCTGCTCATCGGTAATGCTCATTGGTTTTCTTGCTCGGGCATCACTGTGACTTAGCTGTCGGTGATCTCTATCCGTCGAGTTCCACTGACCGTCGGTGTTTGTAGTCACAATGTAAATGATTGTCTTTTATGCATTACATAAAGCATAATTTATATTTATCTGATCCTTTGAAGTCTTTGACACTTAGATTATAACCAAATAGATTATATCAAGTTGACATCAATGACAATACAATCCATTAATTGATTTAATGTCTTGCATTATCCTTCTACTTTTCAGTGATCAACTTAACATCTTCAAACATTCAATCAGTTACATGTCATCACAATTGTCTTTTTTTATGTCCCTTTCTATTTTTTTGTCTCTTTGTCTGTCCTTAGGGACTTCGGGTGTTTTATGGATGAAGCTTAATGTCTAATATTTTGGTTCTCTTGTAAAAGGTTTCTAGTCCTTTCAAAACCCATTTTCCTCATAATCAAATTTTTCTTTGAAAATCTTAAACTTATCAAAAGCTTCAGACTTATCTTTAAGAAATGTGACCCACATCATCTTATAATAGTCATCAACAAAGAGTATAAATTACCTTTCACCATAGTAAGATCTTGTTCTTGTAGGACCATAGAGATCTATATGTACCAGATCCAAATTCCCCTTTGCTGAGTAAGATTTTCTCTGAAAATTGCTTCTAGTTTGTTTCCCCGTCACACACTCTCTACACATGGTGTTAGAAGGCTTCACAATTTTTGGTAAATCTATGACTGCATTTGTGATACTTGCTTTCACAATGTTATAAAAAAATTATATGACAAAACCTTCTATGCCATAACCAATTGTCATCAATCTTTGCAACAAAAAAAGTAGCCTTTGTAGTATTCAACTCAAACACATTACCTCTTGGCTTTGTACCTGATGTGATCAAGTCTCCTATCTAACTTTTGATATTACATTTCCCATCATTGAACTGCAAATGACAACCCTTGTTTACAAGTTGTCCAACAGTCAACAATTATTTCTTAAGTCCATAAAAAAGCATACATCATCAGTATTAGTTTTACCATAAAGAGAAATTGAACCTAATCCAATGATAAATTTAGGAGTGTTATCACCAAATTTGCCTACACCGCCATCATATTTATTTAGTCAGACAAACTTACTTTTTATCACCAGTCATATGATGTGAAAAACCACTATCTATGACCCATTCAGATTTATTTTCAACATGAGAAACTAAGGCTCTTTCTTCATGATAGTATCATCATCTTTATTAGCAATAAATCCAATTTCATCATAATCCACAACATCATCATCAGACACACCTTCACTAGCATAGTAACATTCCTTATCCTTAGAATAATTAGGTCGATGAAACTTAGGTTTATGCTTAGGAACCCTTGTAGGACATCTAGATGCAAAATGACCAATCTTATTACATGAAAAACGCTTCAGGGGTAACTTTCCTTCAAATTTACCCTTACCTCTCTTTTCTCTTCTTGCAATCAAAGCCACAAGTTCAACTAGCTTTCTTTCCTCTTCCTCTATTTTTTCCCAATCATATGCATATTCACCAAGCTCTTCATACCTGTTATCTATGTTGGTGCTCACAAGACTTGATAAATTCTTTTTTTCATTGTGCACAGTCGCCTTGATTGCAGATTTCACCTTAGGCAATGTATCTCCCAGCTCTGCAGCCTTAAAGGTGGTCAACTTATCAATGCACACTTTTATGTTGAAGTTCACTGACAAAGGTATGATCTCTTCTATCGCTTGCACTTTAGTTTTGTAGATAGGTGTTAAAGATTTGAGAATCTTTACGATCACTTCTTCTTCAGTATACGTTCCTCCTAAGTTTCTGATGCCTGTAACAACCTATGTAATCCTCTATACATATGCTCTAACATTTTCATCATCTCACATTCTCAAAATTTACATTTCAGTCTTCCAATTCTGAAATTTAGCCTACTTAGTAATATTATCTCCTTCATATAGTGCCTCTAGTCTTGTCCAGATTTTATGTGCAGAATCCAAGCCTTTGACCTCTGTGAATTCACCCTCAGAGAGAGCACTGATCAATGTTTCCCTTGAAACCATATTACAACTAAATAACTTCTTTTCATCTTCATTATCACTTTCTAATTCATATTCAAGCTTGATCTACTCATCCTTCTTTGTAATCATCCAGTAATCAATTCCTAAGCGGAGTAGGTGAGTTCTCATCTTGTTCTTCCAACTGTCAAAATTTTCAAGATCAAATTTCAGACTCTCCTTCTTATAGAACACCATCTTCATGATCACCTCAAGTTGTTAAGCTTTCTCTCAGAGGACCACAAGCTCTGATACCAATTGTTAGCAATAATAGTCCACCAACACAACTGAGAGGGGGGGGGGGAATAAGTTGTGTGCCAAATAAATCAACTTTAAACTTATAAACCAATTATTCAATGCAAATTTGAACACGTCAAAAGCAACACCATAACACAATAAATTGTTGTTGAGTAAAACTCGTTAAGGGAAAAACCCCGGTGGGAATTAGCACCCAGAAATAATGCACTGAAAGTACTACATCCCTATTAGGAGTTGATTATTACATATATTACATAGTCCCTGTTAAAGGACATACCCAATTAGGAGTCAAGAGAAATAAGAGGCTCACTGCCTAGGCTCATTTCCCAAATGAGAAGGTTAAATCCACCTTCTGGACTCACTGTCTAAACTACAGATATAGAATTATATAATAACTAGTGAACTGACTAATAGCAACTTGCTCTGCCTAAATAGGTCCAATAAAGTTCATCACAATCACTATCTCTACTCTACATCTAGAAGACTTCACAATTACAAGTTCGCAACTTCCACATCATTCTTCCACACTACCTCTTCAATAAATAACTCTCCTTTATACAAGTTTACAATAAGAAATTAGGTCGGCCATTTTGAACTTCCCCAATGCATAAATAATTACATAGACCCTTGCTAAGATACACATGGTACCTTAAACAAGTAAACATCAAATAGAAATCATAAATTATACTCTAAGATCCATAATCCATGCTCGCCATCCTCTAAACATGTTACATCATTGTAGTTGGCCACAAATAGATCTAAACATGTTACATCATTGTAGTTGGCCACAAATAGATCTTCTCAAGATCACACGCCTTAGTTGGCATCACCAAGAATCACAGATAACATTCTTCAACATGTCTTCTACCACGCCTCAAGCTCGCATATCATAAATTGTGCTTGCATCCAAGTTATCTCCAAAACTCAGAGACCAACTCTATCACAATCCTCTGTCACTTCTTTGTAATCAGTCTCTACCAAAATAACTATAACAAATGAAAACAGTAATATCAAGACAAGCAATCTTAGATATAAGATCTTTGCTCATCCCTATATACAGATCCATGCTAGCATGCTCTAAAGTCCATACAATCTCCATACACATATGTCAGTCTTGCCTCTACTAGGGATAACCAATTTGTTTAAGACTTAGATAAAGTATTCAACTAAAATATATGTTGACATCAATGACAAAACATGAATGTCAACACCTCTAACAGAAACAATTCCAACAAGTAAGACTAGTATGTAAAGGTTATAATCAAGTAGAAGGAATTGAATTTGATGAAACTTTTTCTTTGGTAGTTATATTAGAAGCAATAAGAATGTTTTTAGCTTTTACTTATTATTAAATTTTTAAGGTTTATCAAATGGATTTTAAATCTATATTTATGAATGGAGAATTGGAAGAAGTGTATATTGAATAGTCTCATAGTTTCTAGTTTTCAGAAGACCCAAACATGGTATGTAGACGCAAAAATGAATTATATGGAATTAAAAAAGCTCCCAAATCGTTGTATGCTAGACTGGATAGATATCTGATACCAAAAAATCCAATAACGATACAATTGACACTAATATTTGTTTCAAATTTTAAAATTCTAAATTGTTGATTGTAATTGTCTATGTTGATAATATTATATTTGGAGGAGATTATAGTGCCTACTATAAATTTGCTTAAGAGATGCAAAAAGAAGATGAAATGTCAATGATTGTTGAGATTTATTTTTTCCTTGGTCTTCAAGTTGTTCAAAAAGAAGATGGTATTTTTGTCTCTTAGACCAAGTGCATTAAAGCAATGATAAAGAAGTTTGGGATGGAAAAATCTAAACGAGGTCGAACTTCATTGGTTACTAGTTTCCAGTTGAGTAAGGATGGTGAGACCCTAGAGGTTGATTAGAAATTGAATAGATCCATGATAGGTGGAATACTTTACCTAACTGCTTCTAAACTAGACATTATGCACGATGTGTGTTTGGTTTCTAGATATCAGGCATATCCAAAACAAACTCATGAGATGGTAGTAAAGAGGTTTTTTAGGTATTTGAAAGGTACAATGAACTTTGGGCTATGATAAAAAAGAGATGGTGATTTATAGTACCCCCTAGGAATATTTGTTCTAAATTTTTACCAAATATTTCACAGAAATTCAAACAACAATTTGTAAGCAATTGATTTCTTTTAATCTGACCGATAAAACTAAAAATCATATAAAATATCAGAATAAAATTGAGATTCTGAAATGAAATATGATTATTTTCTTTAAATCTTCAGTAAAGAAAAAAAACAAATATTCAATTGTAGCCACAAAACTTACAATCACGTTGGATAACCAGAATTATGAATTTGAAGCACAAAGTGAGACACTTGAGTGATATCTCGAATAAACAATGGGTTTCCGTCTACTACCTCCAAGCTTGAGGGTTTTCATCCTCAAACCTGTTGAAGACAAAGCTTCATAGAATTATCTAGGAGAAAATAATAACAAAACATAAACCAAGCATAAGCAAAATGAGCTTCTCTATATTCTTTAATAATACATCCCCGTGACCCTTCATTTTCCCTATGCCCGTCTCCTAAAATTTATTTTTCTGTCTCTTTATTATTCCCTTCTTTTAAATTAAAATGACTTTAATAATTCTTATTAAGCTCCAATAAATTCCTTTTTATACTTTATTAATTTGTCATTTAAATTAATATGATTTGACAACTTTAAAACTTAATTATTTGATTGACTTCTAATTTCACAAAAATAAGAGACATTACAGTTCTCTGTCCTTAGAGATTTATTGTCCTCAAGAAATACTAAATCTACATAACAATACTAGGATCCCGTGTCAATCTAAAAAATATTTCTTTACCAATCCGTTGCGCCACTCTAAAAATAACAACACTATGTCTCAAGTTGTGAAGTGACTCATCATGATCCATAAGAAATAAAGCACCAAATCTGTCAACACCCAGAAACAAAACCAATCAATCCATCTGACCATGGGATTAGAAATAACTATCTATCATTATACCATCTTCCTGTAACATCCATTTGAATAATTAGTCCATCCAAAAAATGCCAAAAGAAACTCCAACATGCACATAGATCGACTCATTAGGCCACCATATGCTACTGTTATAACTTAGGCTAGCCACAAGAGTGATGTTGAAGTTGTCATCATACCCATGTATAGGGGAAATATCCACCTCATGTGTAATAACTAACAAGTGGTCATGTCTCCAAAAACTCCCATGAACTTCACTAGTTGTTATAGACCAAGTAAAATCTGCAAGTGCAATGGAAACCAATGTAGGACAACCACCAAAAACTGAAATATCTATGAAGATTAAATTGCCAACCAATAAATAAACAATTGCCATATCATAAGAAATCGGTGGAAAATCAAAAGATGAGTTGTAGTTGCCTTCATCACCCATCAAAGAAAACTTTGGGGTGTCTATTCACTACAAGTGTTATCAATCAAACCAACATCTCTGTCAATGAAATGATAGCCATCAAGTAAAATTTCAAAACTATAAAAACTTTTATTTTCATCATCCTCATGTGTAGAAGTAGTTACCTCATGATAATGTAAAGGCATATAACTGTTGTAAAAATCAGAGTTATTATGGTACACTTGTGTCATATCTTCACCCCTCATAAGCACTTCTTCATTGAGATCTCTATGGTCAACACTTGCACTTTGAGTAGCAACACTTGTTGATTCTTACCCATTAATTATTTTAGGTGAAAAGGCTTCAAACTCATGTGAAATAGAAGATAAACTTCTACTGCCCCAAATCAGAATTTTAGGCTCCTCTTCCAAACTTCCTTTGGACTCATCACAAATTACCAAATCTTGACTTGCCGCATGTCCTTCCCAAGTGATCAAAGGTGGTGGTGTACAAAAATAAATCTTTTTCAAATGAAGTCATAAAGATGCAAGGTGTTTCCCATTAGATCTCATTAATCCTTTCATCCACATTTTGAATCTCCTTAGTATATAAAATACTAGAATCATTATGCCCCATTTCCTCCTTAAGGAGTCTATCTATTCCTTTTTCTATTTATTTGAATCCCATCTCCCTTGTACCAACTTCTTGTTCCTTGGTTGTAGTTACAACAAACTTCAAATTTTCTAATTTGTATGGAGAAAAATGAGCCATATTTAGCTGGTAACATATATCATCAACTTATTTTTACTTTTCTTATATGAATTTGATGGCAAGATCCCTATCCATTAATAGCTGCAAGTAGTCTGATTTCATCTTTTCAAATGTTTCTTTGGTTGTGTGTAAATGTGCATACTAGTGACTCCATCTTTTCAAATGTTTCTTTGGTTGTGTGTAAATGTGCATACTAGTGACTCCACATGAAATTCCTTTTTGCCTTTCATCAATGTCAGTTTTCCACATAAGATCTTCAATGTATTTGTGAGAATCATCAGCCCTTGTTAATACTTGTAAAACCCTCTCCCTTGTGACCAATAATATATCCTTCAAATCTTACAATGCTAAAATCTTTAGTTCAAATTCATCTAGGGAACATGGGCTATCACATATTAAGTTTTCTGATTTGTTCTCATCCATAGAAGCATTATTACCATCACACTTAATTGCTTCTATAGATGATGTCATGCACTCTTCATGAAGTAATAATGGAATAGAATCATGATCATATATGGATTCATCAAAGGAGTTCTCCTCTTCACTATTTTTATCAATAGTAATATGCAAATTACCAATTAAGAGTTTAGCATACCTCAAACTTGTAGCAATTGATTCTTCCTCCATAATATATAATCCTTAGCTAGTTGGAAATCATCATCTTGTTTACGTTTAGCACGACTGAAATTAGGTGTGTTTGTTTCAGCTTTCTCCTCATGAATCAAGGCTCCATTTACATATGTATCTTTGTCTATCACTATTTGGTTGCAATAGATCTTCCTCCTTATGGACTCCACAATGATGAATAGGTGTCAAAACCTCTTAATATGAAAAATATGCTCTTTCCTCATTTGGTTCTTACTCTTTTTGGGAGACCTTGTAACATATATTTTTGATGAAATTAGTTCTTCTTCAACCCATTATTTTCTGAACTACTCAATTTTCTGCTCACAGTGTTTGGGCACTTTGTTGGCCAACTCATAAGAATATTTAGAAGCATCCTATTCTTTCCTTGAAATTTCTAACGTAATATGCATAAGAGGCTTAAAATGAGCAACACTCTCATTAACTGTCATATTCATAATGGTCTTCGTGGACGCAATAACATCTTTATTGTGTTCTTCCCTGATTGTGAATACGAAATGTTGAAACATACATGGTATGGGTTAAATCATACATTTTCAAGTCAAACATGAGATTATTCAATATGATTTCTGCAACAACTTTTAGTATGACAATTCTTCTCAAGAAATGATGACTTATGATGTCCCCGTGAAATTGGAAACTTTCAACGATTAGCTGAAGTCGTTCTTTCATTAAGTCACCTTCATAAGGTTCTTGAGGTGCTATGATGCTTATGATCTCCATCAAGCAGGTAGTAACCAACAACCTTATCTGACCTCCAGATGCCTTAACCACCAGTGTTGAATTAAAGTAGTCGCTATAGGTACAATAGTAATCTGTAATAAAATATAAGGTGATTGTTCTACAATTATCAAACAACCTTCCAATTGGTTCAAGGTGATGAGAACTTATTCCTTGCTTGTGATTCTAGATCTTACAAAGCACTCTAATAACCAAACTATACTATCATATGATGTCATTTTAAATCTAATAATCATGCTTAAATTTTTCCCAACAGGCTGGCAGGTAAAATCTGTGCTTTGATTTCTTTTCTTTTCCAGTAGATGTATTCCACTTAACATCCTCTGAGAGACTTTACTCCTCTTCTTTGTTCCATCACTTATCCAATCTGAGATTTGGTTTCCAACTATCCTAGTTTCCTTTAGCAGCAACAACAATGAATTTTTTAACCAGACGGAACTAGTAATAAGTTTCCAAACAAAAAGTTCTTGTAGCTCGAAGTTCAACCCTTCACAAATTCCTTCCACAGCTATGAAGTTCTACAGTTAGTGATTTTACCAGAAACTCGTCATGTAATTTTTTCCCCAACGTATATGTGTTCAGTTGATGGTTTTTGATGCTTTAGTTTTTCATGTAGTTTGGAATGACACATACTTAAACACTTGACTCCAGTCTACTCCACCTTTCTTCCACCAATGTTCTTTCCAAGAAGTTGGAAACAATGAAAGCCCAGGTCCGTCTTATCAAATTTACTCACCTCGATGCCAATTATTTATTAGTTTTCTCAGAGAAATTCTCCTTTATGATTCCTCAATAAGCATGATAGCCCAAGTCATATTTACAATCCCATCGAGAGGCACAATGCATCCCCGTGACAAATCTAAGGTCAATGACGGTATTATTACACAAAATTAGATAACTCGTTTTTTTTTGTACTGAAAACTTCAACTTTTCTTAGAATTAACGACTCAAGATAATACCACAATACCAGGAAACAACTCAACCACAACACCCAAGTTGATGGCTCTTCAATAGCCAACTTAAGAAAATGTTTCAGTATAAAAAATAAACCCAATGTGAATTAAACCCGATAGGAAAGGAAATAAACATAGTTCAATTAGTCTTCTTATGCAAAATGGTAGCCACTCCTTCTACTAAATATGGAAATGAGCCGCTAGTGTATTAGGTTCTACGCCAACCTTCAATTGATATTCTTTTATAACTCAATGGATGTTCATACCTCATAAATTGTGTCCCTTATCACATTCTTTTCTCCTAGGAATGGTAATGTTTCATGCGTAAAATATAGCTCTACAGGTTGAACACTAAAGATGCCTTATACAATGATTGCAAGTTATTATCAGTTCATAAATGCTCAAGTTTTTTCCTAAAACAACTCAGAACGGAGATGTAGCCGACTCAGTCATTTCATTCATGTATTTCACTTGCCCTAGTGACAACTAATAACTAAAAATATAAATTAAACACACCACTCTGGTTCTGATTTCTCAGTTATCTATCTTCAATAATGTCCATGATTGGCTTGACTTTGATATGACTAGTCACAGTCGTCTCAAGTCATGGAAATAATCTCAAGACATGGAAATAAATACTGAGGACCCGTTGAAATCCCAGTCTTGTTGTTACAGCAATATTAAATCGAACTAAAACTTATAAGATTCCTCCACTCATTAAAACTCAATATAGTGGTGCACAACAATTTTAATCAATCTGTGATCGATGAAAAGTGAAACTCCAGCCAATGGATATAAAGACTACCTCCCATGCCTTTTCCATGGAAAATGAACCGTATGTCCTGAATATGAATCAAACAGTCTCCACCAATAGGAATCCGCCTTTCTCACAAATGATATACACTCAATACAAAGTCTCCAGATAAAACATATTGTTCAGTCCTGATATACAATATGAGAGATGAAACATTTGTATGTACAACACTGTATTCATTCACGGAAAACAACCATCACCAGGCATGGAATATAATTTAGAGGAGATAATTTAGTGTTTCCTCCTCTGTTAAAAGTAACACTCTCCTGATTCCCGTGTTTCCTCCTCTCTTACAAGTTGGTATCTTGGATCAACAAGAAACAAGATTAAATTTCATTATCTACCATAGAGGCATAATATATTGCAGTAGTTTCCTGTTGTATTCAGATTGTGTTGATGAAGCATACTTTAAAAGATATAAAGGTAAGTTATGAAGAAGTTGTTCCAATTATGTGTGATAATACTAGTGCCATGCATACTTCTAAAAATCTAATAATGCATTAAAAAATATAACATTTTCTATTTGGTATCATTTCTTGAACAAGAAAGTTGATGAGATGGAAATCAGATTGGAATATGTGTCTACCAAGGAAAAAATTGTAGATATTTTCACCAAGCCTATGGAAAAGGATACCTTTGAGTGTCTTCAACTGAATATGGGGGTTATTTCCTGTCCCTTTTCAACCTAGATATATAAAAGAGGTGCATCTTTCTTGGGGGAGAATTGTTGTTTGAGGTGTGTAACCGAGAAAATTTTACCCTAGCAGGCGGAGTGGTTAGAAGTGTCTTCCAAAGTGTCTTTATTTCTAAAAGGGGGAGCTAATTGGATCCCTATGTTACCTTTGTCCTTAACATAAAAGGGGGAGAGAAAGCAAAAAAGAAAAATAATACTGTGAAAGAGATTTCGGTGCTGCATTGTTACCATCAATGAAAAAGGGGAGATTGTTAGCAATATGCTTTGCGTGTTCATTGATGTCAACCTCTTGTGTGGTATTTATGTTAGTTTATTGTATTTGAAGATTTTTTGAGGATGTCATAATGATTGGTGAAGAAGATTTAAAAAGATGTTGATGCAATGAAAGTGATTGATGAAGAAGATTTGAAGAGTTGTTGAGGCTAAGAGATTGATTAATGAAGAAGATTTAAAGATTAATATACCTAGATGATAGAAGTATGATTGGTTGGAATATGCAGGAAAGAGTATTTGAAGATCCTATGAGAAGATGCTTTGTACAATGTGGTCATGGCTTGTGGTTCTATATATAATTGGTTTGTTCTAAGTATGTTGCCATATAATATTTTTACGTCCCTAATTGTTTTACAAAAGAAGATGTGTTGTTGGGTTTGTTGATAGAGAGAATGGTGCCAAAAATGGTTTAAATAGGCTTGGAGAATGCTCTATATTGCTTTTCACTGGAATTCAAAGATGTGTGGTTTGGTGTACATGTTCATGTGGTTCATGTAGTATTTTAGTTCAAAGATCTTGAGGTGATCTTCCTTGCAAGTGAAGCTATGTTTCTCTAAGTTTAGTATGGTTGTTTCTAAAGGTCTCTATCCCTCACAGTGATTTGTGATGAATGGGTTTAGGCCCTACAGGTCCAGATATGTGTTGAATATTGAATCAAGAGGCTGATGATGATTATTCCATGGCATATTTTGATTTTCATTATGTAGAATACATTGGAGGATATTTTGGGTCGACTGATACATGTTTTCTACACATTACGTTTGGGTCCAACTTAGGAGTGTTTTGTGATGAATTTAATTTAATTAATTTACATTTTTTGATCTAGTATTTTAATATGTCTGGGTCCATTTTATCTCATGGGATGGACCCCATTAAGTATGGATAGTTATAGTGGTAAACTTTGTGTAAATATTACCTATCCTTTTTAGGTTAGCTTGTTTATTATTTTGATGGAAAAACAAGTATATATTTGGATATTATGGATGTATTGAGGAGTGTGTGAATGTGAGATACACATGTAAAAAGATATATGCGATGAATGTATCTTAATGGGTTGAATGTGAAGACAATGTAGAAGAGTTGAGAAAAAGTGGAGGTATGAATTGCAGAAATTGATCTAGATAATCTAAAATGATTTATTAGGATATCCTATAGAGTTTATTTCATCATGTCCTTCTTATGTATTTTAAATAAGAGAGTGTATCATTATGGAAGATCTACACAAATCTATTTGTTAAAGATATTGAGTTCCTTGGTAGTGTACCTAAACATTGGGAAAAATGAGTTCATTGGCCTCTAGCCTAAAGTATTGTAATTATCCTTCAATTATTGTGAGTAATATTATCACCATGGTTTTTCCCACATAGGGTTTTCCATGTAAATATGGTGTTCTTGTGTGTACCTTCATTTCATATCTTTTGAAATTTTCTACTTGGTTTGACTACTGAATAATTTAAATAGTTTGAGATTTGTTTGTGTTGATTCACCCCCACCTCTCAGCATTCGATGGTCTACCAACTAGACCTTGGGGTAAAAGTACAATAATCTATCACCCCTAAGGACAATTCAGGATGCTCATTCGTGTTAGACTCGGCCTAGTCTAACACAACCGAGTTTACATGGGCGCCATGCGGCGCTGAGTGGTGCCTATGTGGCCTGGTACTCTCGGCCGAGTACCTCTCGGCCGAGTATATGAATCTTTTTAAAAACCCCAAAACAGCCCACTAGCCCCTCATTTGCACTTTGAGGGGCTAAGATTCAGTGTGTGGGGTGAAGGAGAAAACTCGGTCGAGTATTTGGTAGGTCCCTTTTTTTAAAAAAAAGTTTTGCTATATTTATGAATATGTATAAAATGTTTTTTTTTATGTAGCATTATAATATAATTATTTTTTTCTTCATTTTCTAGAAATGAATTTTTTTAGGTTGAATATAATTGATGTTATTTCAAAACATTTAAATGCAAACCCAAACTTAAACGCAAACTCAAATTCTGAAACATAAACGCAAACCCAAATTCTGAATTTTGAAACATAAACGCAAACCCAAATCCAAAATTCTGAAACATAAACGCAAACCCAAATCCAAAATTCTGAAACATTTATACGTGTAAACTTTAAAGCAGATAAAATCATATAATTTAACCATAACGTAAACTAAAAACATAACTATGTACCATTTGAGATTATGTAGGGAATTAATTTAAGATATATATGACTATATATATTTATTACTTGAGAACGTGCCAAAAAT
>MU223836.1:1796375-1810884 GCA_018584345.1 Thuja plicata | reverse complement strand
CACTAGAGAGGAGAGTCCTCTTCAATAATATGTAATTTATTTGGTTTTTGGTATAGTTTTGATAGGGGAAAAATGGCGGGAGACAAAAATGGTTGATTTCAACTAAGTTTGACTTTGAATACTTATAGCGGGCAAAGTATACATCGAAAATACTTCTTTCTTTTTTTGGGCACTAGCTATACATGTCATCTAAAACATATTCTAAAATTGGAGGAAAAACTAATATTTTACTTATAATGATTTGGCAGGAAATAAACTCCCTGATTTATAGTATTTTTCACGAAATTAAAAATAGACCTTAAAATTTCAAAAAACATATTAATTTTGGTTCAATTTTTTTAAAAACATTTATAGACATATAATTCAGCCTATTTCACACATTTCATCAGTTTACATCATCTTCAAATTCTCAACAGAAATGTGAATTTTATGCCCTTGAAGTTTTACAGTTTTGGTGTTGTCGTCCTTTTCCTTTGTAAAAGGGTGACAGATTATTGTGCTTTTACCCCTTGATCTAACTGCAAATGCTACAAACTTCTATGTTTCTGAAGAACATAAGGCCAATGATGGGGATAATAATTTGCATCCATCCTACAACCACCATAATTTTTTGATTGGGAAGATTTCAATGTAGATGTAAATGAAATAGAGTCAAAGGACATAAATCACTGTGCTTAGGAAATCCTAAAATATAATCAAGATAGGCTTGCCAAGCCATTCAAAATGGATGAAGTGCCCCAAGGTGGAGGCGTGAACAAAGATAAATACAACTCTTCTAAGAGTAGGAAAATATCTCCTAAAACACCTCATATATTACATTCCTCAACACATGCTAGAGTATCATATGAGAAGATATCGTGTAGGGTCTAGAAGCAGCAAAATGAGAAGAAGAAAGATAAAGTAGCTACTGCTTCTACTACCACTTCCACCTCCACCACTTCTCTAGAAACATAAGTTATGTCTACTCCTTGTCTTTTTGTTTCTACTTCTACCACTTCCATTTAATCCTCTTCTCAAACCAAAATTAAACCAATAAAGGCTAATCTTAATAAGAACACACCTGAGGATCCTCACAAAGTCTATAAGAATTTTAGGAAAGGACTTGGAAGTTCAAGAGTAGAAGAGGAAAAATATAAAGAGGTTACCATTAAAATTAAGGAGAAGAACTTAAAGAGATATTGAATAATTTTTTTTCCTCAAGAAGAAGTTGCAGTAGAACAAATAGTAAAACCCGCTCCGACTAGCTCCACACAACAACCACCTATTGATACAAGGGATGTATGTGATGCTAACACTAATCCATATATTGGAATATAAGTGAAGTAGAAATGAGAGAAGAATAAAAAATAGCCAAAGAAAGGCAATAGGAAGGTGAGGACTTTCCATAAATAGAGGTCCTAGAATTCATAGGTTTAGAGCCCATAGAGGATACTTCTTCCCATTTTGTACAATTGAATAAAGAGGGAGATGATGATTTATTTTCCATGTTGGAAGAAATGGACCTAAGAGTAGGATAAGGAAAAAAATCCTAAAATAAAGTTCTTGTAGTTCCTCTAGAGGAGGACCTCCTAAAACAATCCTCAAGATTGTAGAAGGAGGATACCCCAAAGAAAGAGAAATCCCCACAAATAGAGGCAGATAAAGGAGAGGAAATGGAGGAACTATAACATGATGAGACTCCTTCTAGGTCGGAATAAAGGTAGGATACATCATCTTTGGACCATGAAGCCTCTTCTCCTAGCCATAATGCATCACCATGAAGACACAAAGAAGAAAGGGGACAAGGGAAAACTATTTTTGGAAATGGGTAAATATGGTCCCTCTACTTCAGGTATAGCATTGGTGTGGTTATCAAAGATTGGGCATAAAAGGAAATGGAGTTGCAAGGATATTGAAGTAGAGAATTTTGAAATTTTTTGTGATACCTTCAAAGATAAGAAACCTAGAAGGAAAACTCAAAAGATATGTAAAGTAGTAGTTGACTCAAGAGGGAATTAAAAAGCCCAAATAACAGTCTCTCTAGTAGATAATTTATAAGATTATATATTAGATTAATATTATTAGATGTAGGAGATATACTTAGGTGTGCCAACAAGAGAAGGGGAAAATAATCTTTTCCAATTCAGATGCATGCAAAAGGATGAAAATACAAAGGAAGAGCTCCAAGAATAGGTCAAATAGCTTAAAAGGTATATAGGAAAGCTATTAGGCATGATAGATACCTTAACTCCTTTGAGTCTCCAAGTAGCACTAGATTCTAAAGGTCAATTTTATTAATCTAACTCATTTTTTCCAACAATTCTTGAGTGACAAAGAGAAATAAAGGAGACACGAGAGGAAGTTATTAGGAGAGTTTTGACCCTATCAGACAATAGTTGGTCCAATTAAAATACTATAATAGTATGATTAAGGGTGAATATTTAGGTGTGTACATTGAATAGATGGTTTTTATATGGGATGACTATCACTATTTTGGAACTTATGAATAACACTAGCCCCAATCAACTCCTCAAAGAGGTAATTTTTGAGCCCAAAGATGTGGGTCTACTTACTGAGTGGCTTCGTGTGATCATTTTAGTTATCAAACAATTTATGAAGATAAAAGATAACACTTTTCAAATGGGTTAAAACATTAATATATTACTCTAGCATGCAAAGGATTATGTAAGTTCAATCTCGTACACATTTTGGGAGGTATAGGATCAAATGAGGGATATATACAATATTGTGTAGGAATTTAAAGATTCCCTCCACATAGATTGCACTAAGTAAGTTATTGATTGGATGGCAGGGCAAAACATGCTTTTCTAATATGAAAAAATTTGTTGGTTGCTCTATATAATGGTCCAAGAGTTCATGTGAATTAGCCATATTCAATCTAGAAGCTTTATGGGTCAGTGGCAATGAACAAGAATAAACCTAAGCCTGAAATATCCTGCCCTTTATGCTCTGCTAAACCTAAGTGGTTGAACATAACAACATTTAAAGATATCTTATAATTTTTAGTGAGTATTGTATGTTATAAAGATGAAGCTCAATGGAAATTAACCAAAGTATTCATGGTTTCATCCTTAGACTAGATACATTCTTCGTTATTAATCACTAAAAGTATAATTGAGAACTAGTTCTAAACTAATCATACTCCTAAAATAAGAAATTAAAATAAATTTTCAAATTTGGGACTAAACTAAAAATAAAATATGTATAAGCTTGACTAGTTCTAGGAGAGAGAAACATATTAATATAATAATAATTTTATGCTACAATATCAATCATGTTTTGAACATCTTTTAAAATATTATCACCTTGTGACAACAAGACCACTATAACTTATTAGATTACCACTCTTAGAAAAACACCTAGAAACATTTAACTCCCATTACATTTATTAAAGAAATTACACTTCTCCTTGAATAGAAGATAATAACAAATGTAATTTATATGCAACAAATGTACATGAAAATCTTAGATAATCCTTGTTTATTAAGTTTAAAAATATTCGCATCTCAGTCAGGTGGGGACAACCACAAGATGGACATCATTAATGAGGCACAATTCAAAACACATAAATTCTATAAACTAATGGATAAGAATTTTATACTTCATCCTAATTAGAAACTAAATAAAATTTCATACAATACTTCTATTTACTCTAGAAATTCAAAAGTTGTAACCCTCTATATACCTAGCAGAATATTCAAAAGTTTGGAACCCTCAACAATTACCTTGATATTTTTTTTTATAGAACAAGGGAAGAAAAATAAGCTTTGGTTCGTTGTCCCAAAATCATGATTACTTTTGATTTCCTTTAAAATGGAAGATTACCCAAATAATTGATCAATTGTTTTGTGAAGACAAAAATAACATGGGCATGCTTTAAGTGAGAACCACATTGATGGAAGAAAGTGGTCATCATTTCAAAGGCATGGGTAGGATGTTGAGGTGATGATTTCTGCAACTACTTGAAACTATTGGAGTAAGAAAAAAATGATCAAATGGATTCGCTGATAAGAAATAGGCAAGACACTAAACTATAATTTTCCTTTCCAACTATATGTAGTTTCAATCATGAACCATAAGGCATCTATGATCAAGGCGTGGTATAGAAAGGTCCTTATCTAAAGATAACTATATTATAACTTAAATTGTGCATGTGGTCTTACTGCTTCTCTTTTTTTTTTTTTTGGTGCCCAATAATTATTCATGGATAACACTCTTTAGAACCCTACAAATTTTCTATCTTAATGCTGCAACAACTTGTTAGATGCTTGAGGAAATTTGTGCCTTTAATTTTCTTTGGTGTCAAAATGCATTTAGCTTCTCAACTTTTAAAATGTATCAAAACCTCCATTAATGCATACTCATGTGAGAAAAAAGGCCACAATTAGTTGTGAAAAACTTTGAATCTATATTGTTGATCTCATATGATCTCACATTATAAGATCAAGTCAAAAGATCTTGACCATGCCTATGAATTTTATTTTTTCCATCATGGCAACACATGGAAATATCTCATTTTTCTATATTTTTAGTGGCTTGTCTAGATACTAACTCACTTTCTTACCAAGCTTATGGGACCTTCCTTTTTTTAACCTCATATGTGGGTCCAAGCTTTCCACATGTCACCATTATTTAATCTTGTGATCTATTACCATGCTACCTTACAACCTCCCATGGAGGCGTAGTGAGAACTTACCTTCAACACCATGGGACCACTTTGACATGTGGTAGCATTCTGTTGTACCACTATTTGGAAAATTTCTATGTCACACATCTTGCAAAGGCATGGGGAAAGATTTCTTCATTAGAAAAAAATACCCACAATTATGTGTGGCATGCATCTTCTCCCCTACCATTTAAAAATGTTTCGCATCATATCTCCTTGTAGACCCATGGAGAAAGACAATTAGTGGCTAAGTGTCAACTACTAACATTTCATGTTTCACCACACAACTACTAGTTATCTTTTGATTGTTTCTTTGCCACCATTGGGGCATGGGGAAGTTAAGGAATTATTTTGTGCAAATGGAGAACTTGGTGACTAAAGGGGGTTGTGATGGATGAGGATAGAGACTTAGAGAATTTTCCCTATCAAGAGTTTATATAATTTTGCAAACTATGTTGATGAAAATAAGATTTAGGCTAACTACTCTATTCATTGCATCCCTTCTTATTGACAGTTTGGCCCCCTTTGTAAACATTTTTGGCAATTTGGATGGTTTTCCAAACTTCACAACTCACTAACATAGCAAAATTTTCCTTTGTCAACATTTTTCATAGTTTTGTGAACTATGTTAGAGTCCAAAAGGGCTTTTGAAACATGAGACTAGGATTGACAATTGAATAACCTAAGGCGCAAGGCCAATTATGCAATGATGTGGATGAGCTTAAATCATGGCTTATGAAACTAGAAACTGAAGGAGATGGTCAATAAAGAATCATAACCTAGAGACTAAAAAAAGGACTAAGGGTTTTGGGGGGTTTTCAAGGATAACTTACAATCTAAAATCTTACCTTTTTACTTATTCTAACAATTCCATCATTTTGAAGCTAAGAGTAAGAAGCTAATATTTTTTAAGAACAACCTTTGAGTGATGTTCAAATACATGAAAAACCCCAACATAGATGAAATCAATGTAGCAGTAAATGCTTTTAATAGAGCATTCCTAGAATTAGTGAAAAAATTATAAATAAGAGTAATGTAGTTTTGTAGAGGTTTTGAACAATTTTACAGAAGTGTTTCACAATTTTTTGAGTTTTTTGGTTGTCGATAGTGAAAATTGTTCCTAGAAACATTAGTCACAATTATTTTTGTGTTTTTCACTATTTTGAGAGGGTTGAATGCATTCCAAATCAACAAGAATAAAGTTTGAGGAGTTGTCAAGGGTCAAACTAATAGGGAAATAAGGTTTCTTCATTGTGAAAACCCCAAAGATCTCCAAAAATGCTTTTGGGTCAAGCTGCACTCCCACCTCCAAGTTAGTCAATGATTTCATGCAAGAGTTAATTCATCATTATTATTTAGTTTAGGAGAAATTGTAGATAGTTTATTTTATATTATAAGTTTATTTCAACCCAGAATAATGTCCAAAAACCATAGTTATGGGTTTGACAATTTGTGGTTTAAAAAATTATATAAACCCTTCATTGTTTTGTAATAAGGGTTGAGAATTCTTTGTTTGAGCATGAAAATAAGTGGTGTTACAATCCTAGTGTGTGAGTACTAATAACATTATGAGTTTGAAATAAAAATTAGATTCGAGAGTCATTTATTGTGTTTCATGGTTTTCTCAATAAGTTCAATTAGTTAGTGATGATTATTGAATGTGTATTTGTTGTGCTTGATAAATTTTTTGGATTGAATCTACTTGTGCATTGAGAAAGAATTAATCTCACATGTGTGCATGGGTAATAGCTTTGGGATTTTTGATAATTTTTATGATATCATTTGTTATTTGGTTACCTTAGATGATTTCATAATATTAATGAACTATGGAATCCAAATTTATATTTACATGGATTATTGATTCAATCTTATTACCTATAGCAAGAAGTTTGTGTTTGAGAAATGATTTTCTATGTTATTTTAATTTCATTGCAATTCAATTTCTTGAATGCCTTTTGTTGGTTCTCAAATCAATAGATGATTACACCCTAAAGGTATGCTAAAGTTGGTGCTGAGATATATTTATGGACTTGGACAATGAACAAAATTTAACCAAGATGGTTAATATCTTCTACGAGCTTTAGGCTTGCTAAACCGTTGCAGGAAAACCATTATCGTCATCAATTGATAATTTAAAAGATTATACAATGATGTTTAAGTAGATGAAACCTCACGGAAGTTTCAAAGGTTTGTTTAATTTCAACCTTGATTCAATTATCCCTTTGTCTTTTATTGTGTACTTACATGAGGTGAAAATAGAAAACTAAAAGATACTATAGAATTTAAAATATAAGTTGTTTTATTAGTTGCTCATTATGGAGTAAAATATGATTGGTACCTTATTCATAGGGGAACAAAGTCAAATCATATAATTAATATTTAATAATCACTAGTTCTGATTAAGTAAAAACAGGATTTGAAAGGTCCTAAAACCTTGTACATAAGCAGCAAAAGATAGGTCAAAGAAAGACCAAAAAATAGCTGTGGGGCCCCACTAAACAAAACAAAGGAACTAACCATAGTTCCAACCAAAAAGAAAAAGGCCCAACCAGCCACAAACAAGGCAATCAAGATTTACATTTTTGCCCATCTTTATGTGAACATAAGTTTATATCAAATGAAGGAGTGGAAGACTTAACATTTTTTCCCTTAACTATTGTACATCTATCCTCCACCTTTTCAACATCCTTCTTTCAGTCTAAAGAGGACCCAGAAGAGCCCACTAAAGGGCAGGTCACAATCCCAGCCACAGGAGGGGAAGGGCTGGCACCATTATCATACCCCAAGATCCTCCCAGGAGAACCTTGACCAGCATAACCAAGAGTACTAGAAGACAAAAGTGCTGAACCAAGGACAACAACATCATTCTGCACAGGGACAACATTAGCAGCACCAGAAGGGGCAGCATCAGAGACAACATTAGCAGCAACAGATACATCATTATAATCTCTAGCCATAGCTTGATCATTCTGAGGAGGAAAAGCAGTCAAACCCCCATCCACGGAATCTTTACAAACTCTATAATGTTTGCCAGAAGCTCTTAACCACCAAGAAGGCGATTTCTTTGATTTAATCTTATCAGATACACACCATGCAACAAGATGGCCAGTCTTGTGGCAAATCCTACATCTGAACGGGATACCTTCGTAATCAAGATTCTGAGTCCAAGAGCCAATAGAAGAGGCCAAAGTGATCTTCTCAGGGAGACCCTTGGAAACGTCCATCTCCAAAAGAATACGAGCATACATTGTCTTATAAATTTTAGAGGAGTACATATCTACCATCTGAAAATCCCCAAGGGCCTCACCCACCGATTCCAAAATAGATTCCAGCCATAGATGAAGGGGAAGATTTGGAAGTCTAACCCATAAGGGTATCATATTAAAGAACTCAGATAGAGGATCAAACCCCTGATACCAAGGTTTTGCCATCAAAGGGAAGCGCTCCTCCCAAGAGAAACAACAGTCACACAAAATAGTCTTCCTATCTGCTGCATTATCAGACTTTACAATAAAAAATCCCCTTGCCACAGGGTATATCTGAGCATGATTAGTTAATAATGGTTCCCAATGTTCTAAAACCCAAGCATGCAACTGAGTAAGAGAGGGCCAAAAACCCCTAAAATGAAAGATAGCAGCATTGGAAGAAAAATCTTTCACAGTTTTTAAAATCTCATCAACAGTATCAATATCGAGATTGACCACAATAGGGTTACTTATAGAAATAGGCACCACATGAGAAGAGGAATGGTTACCTCCCCTCCCAGCAAAGGCCTTGCCATGGATGCCCGCTTCAAAGGCAGCCACATCAGCAAAGGATAGCGCAGGATTGAGAGCAGCGGTGCCAGACAACAAAGAATCTCCACCAATCGGCAAAGAAGCAAGCGCCCCAAACGAAGCCCCTACCAAACCAGCGGCAGCGAAAATGGGAGAAGGCACACCCCCAATAGAGGCAGTAGCTGAGCCATCAGGACCAGAGCAGGAAGCGGAAGCCAAAAAGACGTTCGAATTTCCCCTTGGGCAGCAGACGGCAGCGACAGGAGGCATCGTTCAATTTGCGGCAATTGTTTATTTAATAATCACTAGTTGTAACTCAAATGGATTGGCATTTAATTAGCTTTATGCCTTACATAAATGTGTAAAAAAATCTATCACCAAACCCTACTTGTCAATCCAAACTTATTCTTCCAAACCAAAACAATTTGTTTAATAAAATTTAATTCCTACTTGACAAAATCATCAAACAAATTACAATACAACATTAAAGTGCATCAACAAATCAAATATAACATTGATATATGGACTTGTATGATAAGAAAAAACATAATTTTCAGATGGATAAATGATATCTTTCATTTATATCGACAAATAATCAAATCCAGTTTCAAAACACAAAGTCACAATAATATCTCTATTACTGTATCAAAAATTTTAGATTAGTATGCCCTTACCTCAAAACAATTTTTTTAGAACCCTACACTACAGTCTTGATTTCCTTCTTATATTAAAAAAGGAGAAAACAAGCTTCATACCTTTCATATTCAATTATAAGCAAAAAACTATTTAACTACCCAATGTAAGACAAAAATAATTCATTACAAAATCTTCAACTTTAGTAGTAGCTTTAAATCATTGAATTGCTAACATTGATGCACATAACTATTGCAATTATAGAGATGACACTAAAAGAAAAATTAATTATTTGACAAATTTGAAAAATAAAATAAAAACTAGTGAATACATACATAGATGCTCAGTGTCTTCCATGTGCAAATACGTGTGTGACTATACAAAGTATAGAAATGCTATATATTTGTGGAGATCTACTCTATGTTGCATTTAGCATCACAATTTTTGATATTTGAATAGGGTCACTTGAGAAAGATGATCAATATACTCTTTATTTGTATAAGTATCATTTATGGTATTGTTTCCTTTAATATATACTTTAAATAAATCATTCCTTAAATTTGAAAGTTGGTATTATCAACAACCTTTTGTTCATTATTGATGAAGTCCAAATCTTGAGGCAACAACTAAGAAAATCCATTCTTCCATTGACTTTGTTCTTTTAGGTCACCATTGTCGCTAAAGAATGGAGGAAAAGGAATGTCCAACACTTGCTCATATTCACCAATTTATTCAACAAGTACATCATGATATCTATTGTGTTTATCGATCCACTTATTCATTTCTTTCGGGAACAACATCATCAACTAGATCTTTTGACAAGAGCTCATCTTTCTTTGATTCTAATCTCGCTTGTATCCTACTTCTTTCTTTCAATGCATTATAGGTTCTCACATACACTACCCAAAACTTACCAGTGCGTGCAATTACATTCTCAAATCTTTTCTTCACCAACTCAGAAGCAATACTATACTGCGCAGCCTTTTCCTACACAATCAAATGTTCTTTTTTCTTTTGGAACTTCTCTGCCCTTTTTTTCTAAATATTTTTTTAGTGTTCATTTTTGTGAGTACTCTCTATGAGTCTATTACATATTGATAGGAACTAGTTGTTGATTATAGTTTCTCTTTCAACCTAACATTGTGTTTCCTTACTTGCTCATTTTTAGATATGTAATGCCCCACCACAAAACTCTCAGAACATAGGGTCAAATATGCACTAAATAATTTTTTTTTATGAAAGTAAAGATATACATCAAGTAAATAAGTGCATTCATAACCATGATGCTTAAACAAAGATATAAATATAGTGTAAGTAAACCACTATCATCACATGATTGCGCATAAGCAAAAGAATCAAACGTACTTCCAAGGGTTCAAAGACACACAAAACACTTATAAAGAATGTAAAAACATGTCCACAAACCTCACGAGATAAGTCGAGACCATCATCAATGGTCACAAATCAAGGAGACAAGTTCATCCTTAGTGCAGTCCAATACAAGGTGCATTTTAAGCCCAAATTGAAAAGTGATCCTAACATCACAAAACCAAAATGAAAATTAAGATGCAGATACATGAAAATGATCACAAAAATATGGGAAAACTAACTATGGAATTCATTTTTACATAAACCCCAGGGAACATATCTTTGTTTTAAATGCGTAGGAGCAATCTCAGGATGGATAAATAGAAACAATGTTATCTAGTAGACATAACAAACAAATGAATAAGAATAATAGATGCACAACAATAATGGATGCACAAAATTTTTGCATGGATGCATACAAATGAAGGATAAATGTGTGGGTTTTTTTGTAGAGGCCTAAAACTTGAAATGAAATATTGTAAGCTCCAACGCACGACTAAAATAAGGACAAATCTACACTAGGGAGTACCAAAATGCATGATTCAAGGTGGTAAAAAATCAATACAATGAATAACATCAAAATCTAAGGTATTATATGTGTAAAATCCTCTAACAAGGTCACACCTAACAGTGTGTTTGTAACCTTTAACAGGGTTGGCTCTTAACAAGGCTCACTTCAGAAGAGTGAAAATTTTGGGTACCGGTCCCAGTGGTTTTTTCCCTTAACAGGGTTTCCACGTTAAAAATTCATGTGTTATGTGTGTATGATTAATTAATTTATTGTTTTGTATCTAACATAGTTAACACTGGATTTATCGGTATACTCTGCATATTTACTGTATTTTGGTAAATAGTTATACTACTTATCGGTAATCAAGGAGAATAAGGACAGACAAGGAAAACTGACAGACAGTTAATCATTATAAGTATTTCATGGCATGCATCTTGTAGAGACTTAATAATCTAAGCTTTATTTGACTTTATTTGATTGGTGATTAGATTAAGGATAAGTTTTTGAGGCCATTGGTTCACCCCCCCCCGCCTCATTTATTACTAGCAAATGTACTTAAATAGATATGAAAATTTGCAATTCAAGTTGCATTAGAAACAGGTCATTTTGTTTCAGTTTAACCATTGAAGCATCAAGTCTCTTAATAGAGCAGGACTTAACAATCTTCAATATATTGAGGTACATCCCAAGGAGTGCTAAAAAGGTTGATTCATGAAAGTAGCATTGGATATGCCCAATGCTTATTGACAGTCTAAGAGAGAGGCTGATTCAAGGATGGCAACATTAGATGCCTGATACTAAGTGACAACCTATATGTGTAAAATCCTCTAACAAGGTCACACCTAACAGTGTGTTTGTAACCTTTAACAGGGTTGGCTCTTAACAGGGCTCACTTTAGAATAGTGAAAATTTGGGGTACTTGTCCCAGTGGTTTTTTCCCTTAATAGGGTTTCCATGTTAAAAATTCATGTGTTATGTGTGTATGATTCATTTCTTTATTGTTTTGT
This sequence comes from Thuja plicata, assembly GCA_018584345.1. Lineage (NCBI taxonomy): Eukaryota > Viridiplantae > Streptophyta > Pinopsida > Cupressales > Cupressaceae > Thuja > Thuja plicata. The sequence goes on along the minus strand of MU223836.1, from coordinate 1,798,923 downwards.
ATCTGACATAGTTAACACTGGATTTATCAGTATACTCTGTATATTTACTATATTTCGGTAAATAGTTATACTGCTTATCGGTAATCAAGGAGAATAAGGACAGACAAGGAAAACTAACAGAGAGTTAATCATTATAAGTATTTCATGGCATGCATCTTGTAGGGACTTAATAATCTAAGGTTTATTTGATTGGTGGTTAGATTAAGGATAAGTTTTTAAGGCCACTAATTCACCCCCCCTCCCCCCTCCCCCCTCCCTCTTAGTTATTACTAACAATTGGTATCAGAGCTTGTGTGCTTAGAAGGAAGGTTTCAAGACCTAAGCCAAAGATCACACGATGAATAGATGAGATGTGCCCAAGTTGAACAAAGATAATTTTGCTTCATGGTAGAGTAAAATAAGACTCCACTTATCAGGTATTGGTAATGATGTTACTCAATTCCTAGAAACTCAATATGTGTTACCCGCAAGAGTACCAATAGTTGAACAAATTAGAGAGAAGCATGAACATAATGGCATGATGATAGAGCTTGCTTCCTCACTCTCCGATGCTAAATTTGAAGATGTCAAAGAATGAAAATCTGCAAAGCAGATGTGGGACAAATTGAAGCTTGTACATGGTGATGACAAAAATGTTTTGAGAGCCAAGGCAGAAAGCCTTAGAGGAAAGTTTGATGATCTCAAAATGAAAGAAGGAGAAAACATCACTCAATACAACACAAGAATTAAAGAAGTAGTCAATGCTATCCGAGGAGTTGGAGGTGTACTAGAAGAAGATACAGTGGTAAGTAAAATTCTAAGAACATTACTGCCTACTTATGCTATTAGAGTATCTGCCATTCAAGAAATGAGAGCAGTAGCAAATAGCAATGTTACTCTAGACAGTTTAATTGGAAGACTGATTTCGTTTGAGATGAATAACTTTGATAATAGTGTCTTACCAAACATAGAGTCTGCATTTAAAAAATCTATGAGAATAAGTAAATCAAGTCACAAAAACACTATGAGAAAAGATAGTGATAGTGAAAATGAAGAAGATGATCTTGATGAAATTGAAGCACTTATGGCCAGAAGAATGCAGAGAGGCAAAGGTAAATACAAAGGTAAATTACCACTTGTTTGTTTTAATTGCAAAGAGATTGGACATTTTGCTGCAAGATGTACTAACAAAAGAAAGGATGATAGAAGTAATGACAAATCTTTTGAGAAAAAGTCTGACAGAGGTGATTACAGAAGCTACCAAAAATCAGGAAGAAGAGATACCCAAGACTATAAGGACAAAGGAAAGAAGGTCATCTACCTAGAAAAATGCAAGGATGATGATACTGACACCGAATCTAATGAAGACATCGAGATGGTGTTTGTAGTTGTAAAGGATGATTCAAATGATGATGAAGAAAGGTATGTAGAAACAGCTCTCATATCTAAAATTAGCAAAAATGATGTTTGGATCATAGATAGTGGCTACACTCATCATATGACCAATGATAAGAAAAAGTTTGAGACTTTTGAATACTAAAAGGGTGGATCAGTAAGAATGGGAAATGACACACCTTTTTCAGTTGAAGGTAGAGGAACAATAATGTTGAATAACCAGATAAAGTGTGAGAATGCTTATTGGGTAAATGGATTGAATTATAATCTATTAAGTGTTTCTCAGTTGAATAATTCAGGTCACAAAGTAGCATTTGAAAACAAAAAGGCAAAGATCTTCAACAAATCTAGAAATCTGATTGGTACCAGTGAGTAGACAAAAGGTAACTTATTCTATCTGAATGATACTGACTCCACTTTTTTGATTGCTACAAAGGAAGACATATGGTTGTGGCACAAAAGACTGTGTCATGTGAACTTTTACAACATGATAAAAATTAGCAAAAAGAGAAATGTCAGAGGCTTACCGACAATGACCAAGCCCGACAACATCATGTGTAAAAAATGTCAAAAAGGTAAAATAACAAAGTCTAGTTTCAAAAGAAAAACCCATACATCTGATGCAATTTGAGAATTAGTCCATACTGATTTATGTGGACCCATGAGGACAAAGTTATTATGGAGATAGATACTTTATTCTCTTTGTTGATGATTACTCTAGAATGATGACAGTTATGTTTCTAAAAGATAAATCAGAAGAATTTAAGATGTTTAAATAGTTTAAGGCTTTGGTAGAGAAAAAAAGTGGTAAGGATCTAAAATGTTTGAGATTATATAGAGGAGGTAAGTTTATATCAGTTGAATTCACTAACTTTTGTAATGAGCATGGTATAAAAAGACAGGTTTCTGCACCAAGAATGCCACAACAAAATGGGATTGCTGAGAGAAGGAATATATCAATAATTGATTGTGCTAGAACACTGATGATAGAAAAAGGCATCACCCAAATATTCTGGAGGGAAGCTGTCAGTACTGCTATCTACACACTGAACAGAGTACAATTGAAGAAAGACACCAAGAAGACACCTTATGAGCTATGGTATGGATACACACCCAATGTGAGTTATTTCAAAAAATTTGGTAGTCAATGTTATATCTTAAAAGATGATAGAAA
>MU223836.1:1757406-1790640 GCA_018584345.1 Thuja plicata | reverse complement strand
CATCCCGCAAAAAGTGGATCTGACTTTCCACGTCAGATAAATCACTGAAGTTGCATTTATAACTTCTTGATTTTCTTTTAAATCCATTATGTGTAGAGGAAGCAATGTAATTGTTATTGTTTTAATTAGTTTTACTTTTTTAAAACATGCAAACTAAAGATCAAGGTCAAGTTGTAAACCTTGGATCTGAGAGTGAACATTGTAAGTCATGAATTCCAAGATAGGTCAATACTTGTATAAATAGGTGCTAAATCCATTGAGAATTGTTGTTGTTCAATGAAGATAGTAGCCATGAAGAGCAACCAAAGACTAGACAGAGAATTCATGCACAAGAACACAAACAAAATCATATCAATTTTCAAGAACAGAACAAAGGCTACTGACAAGCAGAGAAAAGGTATTCATCAATCACTTAAGGTGATATTATTATTGTAAAAGGCTTTAATGGATGTGTAAATTAGCAATGGTAGACTGCATATAATCAGGTCAACATTTGTACTCATTCTAACAAGTGAAGTACACTAATGAAATCCTTTCAAGAAAGGTGGGCTTAACCGTCCTATTGTAAATCTCATTACTGAGTGCACAATTAAATCAGTGTTGCTAAAGCTCTTAACAGAGAAGATCTTAATAGGTCTCCACCTTAATACTCTTAACAGGTAGATCATCAGAAGTGATCAAATTGTAAGCCTTAACCGGCTCCTTTCCATTCTGCAGATAGTAAAGTTTTGTGGGTGCCATCCCCACCGCAGTTTTTACTTCCTAACATGAGTTTTCTACGATACCATATCTTGTGTTATGTGTTTGTCAATTTCATGAATGTTTCTATGAATGGTTGAAAACTATTAAAGATTGTGAACAAACATTAGATGCATAAGAAAGAATAACAGTAATGGTTGGTAAATCAGAATTGAATGATCATTGATGATGAATTGAGTAAAGTGTTAAAAGTTTTAGAGGTATTGATTCACCCCTCCCCTCTCAGTACTACTTCCCATTAATTCCAATAGGGAGTACCAAAACACATGATTCAAGGTGGTACAAACTCAATACAATGAATAACATCAAAATCTAACTAATCTACTGATCATATACATGTATAAGCATAAAACACTTAAATGACGGGCATGAGATATAAAGAGCACATCATGTTTATAACTCTATCATTGAAAGAAGCTCACCACCTGTACACCAATCCCTAGTAGTGACATGTAATTCCACCCTACCATGTGGAACCCTCAATCCCACCCCACCGTGCTCACGAAGATATTCACCCGAACCCAATCAAAAGATACACGTGCACCAAGAATGACTCGCATACACACCAACCAAATGAAAAAATTAGAGGACTGTATAGAGGCCCTAATACAATCACATTAATGAAGATAAAAGAATGCAAGTAGGTCAAGGTTACTACTTATAACTAGAAAAAGGTATAGTTTCAAGACTCAAGAATGAAATGCCATCACATAGCTCGTGGAATCCTGTGTGGTCTCAAACATTCCTTCTCTCATCAAGAAAGCTCTACTATGTCATCTCAATGTTTAAAGATGATCACGACTATACCAGATCAATATTTGTAGATGACCATGACTATGCTAGCTCAACATCTGTAGATGACCACATTTGTACCTGCTCTACATCACTTGGACAACCACAGTACCAATGTCAGTCTATCTTTTATTATGTGTTTTTACCCCCATTTTATTTAATGTTATGAGTTGTTATAATTAACTCTTCCAAGGGTTATCCTAGGACCCCTTCATGTCCCAACTCACCTTGGAGAGCCACTTCATCCCACTACTCCACACCTACCAGTAAAAATGCAATGCTCAACAAACACAATGAAAAGAGATGTCATGCAACAAAAATGGGAGACAAGATGCACTCGATTGGAACTGCCAAGAGCTTGGGTCACTCAGACCTCGACATAAGAGCATAGCTCAAATACATGCCTGGATGTGGTCTCCACTAAGCATCCACACAAAAAGGCTCTCACACCTAAATGGAAATCAAGAGCAAAATTAAGAAATGACTATCAACACAAGCCATGAAAACACAAGGTTTAGGCTCACTCAACCGACCTCTTTTCCAGGAGCTGAAATTCCAAGGTAAATATGATATTCACAAAATAAAACCACAAAAGGCCAAAATTGTAGGATTAATTCAAAATAAAAAATTACACACAAATCCAAGATTTATTCATGGACTAAAATTCAGCCCTGAAGGGCGTCATCATTGACGAACCTTCAAAAATAACCCAAAATTGAAACTTTGATTTAAGCGAAAAGGAAAAAACCCATTTTCTCAAATCATGCAATAAAATTCATGTTTTAGGAACACATAAAAAAAGGTCAGTATAACACCATAAAAATCATGCATTTCCAATTTAAATACATAAAAATGCTCACAAAAGTCCAATCGGACAATGAAAAGCAACGAGATTGGGGGGATGCTAATTTTCAACCCATAGAAATAAAGCAACCTATTTTGTTTCAAAAGATGAAGCGAAATGAAAGATAAAGAAATTCCTACCTCACACAAAGTGGCACATATGGAAATGGATGAAAGAAATTAAATTCTTCATGGAAATGAAAATGACTCTAGAGAAGCAGGAGCAATTGCGGCATGAATCCAATGAGTTGCTACCCACAAGAATCTGAAAAATAGATCAATCACGACAAGCAATTTTGAGATTTTTTCCAAAATAATTTGGAGCAAAATCCAAATTCTCAATAAGAAAAAGTGAGAAAAATGAACTATTTACTTAAATATAAAGTCACTTTTTGCCAAAGGGCCAAAAAGGACTTACAAATTAAATCACTTAAATAATTTAAACAAACTATAAACTTCTCAAAAATAAATTAAATCAATTCCAATTAAATGGAATTAAACTACGACTAATTAGTCAGTAATAAAATTAAACCCCAAACAATTAAAATCAAAATTTAATTTAAAACTGATTGAAAAATCTTCTCGATTGAAGGATGGCAAAGACTTTGGGCAGGAATGCGATTTCAAATTTGAAAGGCGGGGGCTATGGCAGTTCCCTTGCAGCTAGTTCTACATTGGTCAGGGTTTGTTTGGTTCCAGCCAGCGCTATAGGTGGGGCTTCACTTGCCGGAGGATCATCGGGTCCTGGTTAGACTGGACAGAAGTCAACCAAGGATGCTGATAACGAGAATAATGTGGACATAAATTTATCTTTTGTTGGTGGGCCTAATCCAGAAGAGGTAGGTCTCAATGTTGGGAACACTCGGTTTGAGGCCTATGAACATAAGGAGGAAGTTGTTGCTAAGTGGTCCTCTTTGTTCAGGGTGAAACCTACAAGTAAATCCTCATTCCCTGATATCAACATTGTCTCAAATCTAGCTAAAGGAGAGATTTCTATTATTGTGCACGATCCTCTCATTGACCACTCAGTTTTGTCTATGGCCATAACTCAGGTTGGGAAATTTTTGGGGCCTAGGCCCAATATCGAAGTGGTAAGACAATATACCCGAAAGAAGTGACTCCTAAAGGGACAATTCGAAATTGCTGCAATGTCCAAAAGTTTTTTTTCCTTTGAATTTATTAACGGGGAAGATAGGGATAAAATTTTGTGTGGAGGCCCTTGGATGGTCAATAGGTCATCTTTGGCTCTTCGAAAATGGTCTCCGAACTTTGACTCAAATGATTCATCCTTTCTTGTTTCCGCTCCTGTCTAGGTTCGGTTTCCTATCTTCCACTAGAATATTGGAATGACGATGTGCTTGTAGTGCTGGCTAGTTCCTTTGGGAAATTTCTCCCTATTGATCCTATGATGACATCCAGGTCTCGACTCATCTATGCTAGAATATTAGTTAATATCCTCCAAACCGTGGATTTCCCCGAGAGCATAAATATCATACCTAAATTGGGGAAGTAGATTCAACTAGGGGAATTTGAAATAATGCCTTTCGCCTATTTTCCATGTATGAAATCAAGCCATATAGTGAAGGAATGCCCTCTACGAGGCCAGAAGGAGAAGAATGCGAAGATAGAACAAAAGAAAGACTTTAAGAAGGTTTGGAAAGAGAAAATCCCAAATAGGGACACTATGGGTCTATCCATTATTCCCAGTGAGGAACATATCAGAGGGGGCAATGGTGATGTTCCTAAGGATTTAGTTAATGTTATAAAACAAATAGTGGAATATCCCCCAATCCAACCGAGGGTAGAAAATGACCCTAGCAAGAAATTTAATGGAGATGAAGCCAGTGGGATTGTTTGAAAGATTGATCTTGACTTCCAAATGGAAGAAGGAGAGATAATGGGTGGTTCTCCCCAACAAAAATATGTTGGAGATAGTGAGCTCCTATCCAGGGTTGAGGACTCACTAGTAAACAATGAAGGGAAACTAGAGATGGCTATAACTTGAGAAGTCCATAATAATGTTGAGATTACTAACTCTGAGGAGATTCCTGAAACTCCAGTTGGTCGTTGGGGAGATTCTACTGAGGAGATTGATTCCTCTTAGGATATTGAAGAGGAACCGTGGACAGGTGTGGCCCATGGAAAAAAGAAGAACAAAGTAAAATAGGATTTTGGTCTTGGGGGATCACAAGGTGGTGTCACTACAAGGGCAAGGAAAGCAGATACCAGAACCCCTAAGTGTGGGCATGGAAGAAGATCTTCCAAATTTACGAGAGAGCAGGAAAGCAGGCAAAGTATTACGGATGGGAGACAATGTACCATCCATGAGGTTTTCTCACCAAGTAATAAATTAAGACCATTTCCTCAAATATTAGAGGGTTGAATGACCCTCAGAAGCAAGACCCGCTTAGGAAATTTGTTAGGGACCATAAGACAAATATTATCCTTATACAAGAAACTAAAATGTTTAGAGAGAAAGTGGAAAAAATAAAATTGTTTAAAAATTATGGTGTTTTAGGCTGCAGTTTTGAAGGGACCTCTGGAAGTACTACAACTTTCTAGAATTTGAATACTATTCAAGGAGATTTCATTGAGGCTAACAACAATATTATTTCTATAAGTGTTAAGTTTTAGGATAGTTGCAAATGTAATAGCACTATATGTTTTCTTTTTGTTTTCCAAATGCAACAATCTCTCTTTTATTTATATTGGGAATGAGGCTAGGAGAGACATGTCCCTTCATAGGACATGTCTATTCATTATTATTGAGATTAATATAATGATAATTGATTATATATATGTATTTAGAGAGGCATGTCCTTGGAAGGACATGCCTCTTCCCATTAATTATAATTTAATCAATCTTATAATATTTCATCAATCAATTATTAATTTAGAATAATATAATAGATTAATATTGAATATTAAATTTCATATGATTAATAATAATATAACATATAATATGTTATATTATTATTATTATTATTATTATTATTGGTCGATAAAAGGCCGAAGCTAATAATTTTATTCATAAAATAATAGAGTACAATAACCTCGCTCAGTGCAGGCGTTGGTAGGAAAGAGCAGGGTCGAGAAAACCTCCAGCCATTCCTAGGACCGAAATCCGGATACTGATACAGAAAGAATCTACGGGGGCATTCCCCCTACTTTTAGTTTACTTTACAATAATTCAACATAAGATATCTTCTTAAATAATGCCATTCTTTTTCCTTTTTTTCGCATGAACATGATCGCATGTTTCCCTTCCTTGTCACTCCTGCATAGCCCTTGGCTAAGATCATTGTTAGTATTTTCTATCAACCTAATGATTCCATAATTTAAATTTTAGAAAGGAGGAATTTGATAATCATTGTTAGTACTTAATGTTAGGCACTCTTATCCCTGAACTGATATCATCTTGTATTGTTTGTCTGTCTAGCTGCAAAGATATATTGAAACCTTCCTAATTTCTTTTAATAATATTGCATAATGCTACTAATCATTTAAAAACCAATATTAGGACTTCATTATCTGAAAGGAGAAAATTTATAACTATGTGTGTATATATGCTTATTTACATAGTTATGTATATGCATAAAGGTACTTACCTATGAAGATATATATTACTCGTATACTTTTCTAGGTTTCTACTTATGCATATAGATAAATATGTATATAATTATATATATACATATATTTTTGTCCCTGCAACAAGATGAGGCTTTCTCCTCAAAGGGTAAATATGACTCAACTTTGTAAGCAATTAGGAATCTAGAGAAAAGTTGTAAATATTATTGTGATACTTGATAAGACCATTAAACCCAAAACCCACTTCATAACTCGAATAGAAATATGAAAATTGAAGATTAATTTCTATCAATACTATCTTTCATGTAGGTGTTCAACCTTAGATTTTAGAAGGGTTGACAAGATTTGTAGAGTACATAGGCTAAGATAAAGAGGGATAATGAACCTAAGCCAGGTAAGGAGGATAGAAGGGAAGCCATCTTGTATTGCAACAACAAAGATAAGTCTATAGGCTCTGGTTGAGATAAGAATACTAGGATGTCAGGAGGAGAGAGGCTAGAGATTATACCTACTGAAATGACTTAGCCCAAAGCTTAGAACTAGTCAAGAAGAGAACTGGCTAAGGATGTCTATGTCTTGAGAATCAAAATAAGAAGGTATCTTTGGAGACTCCTAATTGGTGGTCAAAGAAACATAGTCAAAATTAACGATAAGCAGAGGGGATATAGGGAAGGGAAGATGAAAGGAGGAAAGAATAAAGATCAAAGCTGGAACATGGGCTGATTGCTACCCCTAAAAAAGGCTTAGGAGGGAAAATAAATTTTAGAAGACAAGGATAGTTAAAGCCTTGGGAGGGAGGGACATAAGGCCTAGGGTGAGAGATTAAAGAAGAATCTAAAGAATGGAGACACTAAGGGGTAGATGGAGGGAATTGACCAAGGATATACATGGGGCAGGGGGAGAAGATTTTTATGACTAATCTGATGAAGAAAACTGTGAGAAGTCTAAGTTCAGAGGGTGTTAGGATGGATATTTGGAAAGGATCAATAGAGGGCCTAACTTTTCTGGTTTGTATAGATCTTGTGGAGGGTTAAGGGCATTTCTAAAAACTGCTTAACACCCTAGCTAATTCAAGCTTAAGGTTATTTTTATGAGTAAGTTTTATGTTTAGCGAATAAAGGTTGAATGTCTCTTTAATTTTGAGTGTATTTAAGGGGAAATACCTTTATATATTTCCAAAATGTTATCCCCATCAACACCTTTATTGGCTAGGACATTAGCTTCTTGGTTCCCAATATGTTTGCAGATGTGGAGGGGGATCTCTTTCAAATTTTCTAGGATTTCTTCCAATTTCACATTGATCTTCCAATTGGGTGTGGATTTGATTCAGATGGCATTAATGATTAATTGAGAATCCTCGTCTATCTCTAGTCTTCTTATGCCTAATTTCTTACATAATTTAATTCCCTCTAACACTGTCGTACATTATACCGTATTGTTGGTTGAGGGTGGTATATTTTTAGCAAGCTTAGCTAGGGTGGCTCCATTCCAATCTCATATTATGCATCCAATTCAGGCCGCACCAGGGTTTCCTCTGGAAGCTCCATCAAAGTTTAACTTGCGCCAATCATGAGGAGGTTGTTGCCATTTGCATTCTTTTCTATCTTTTTTGTTTGAATGGCCTCCTTTTCCATATAGGGGGGTATAGCTAAGGTTTTCCACTTCAATATCATTTTATTGTCCCAATTTGAAAAGGAGAGCTCTTGACAAATTAGATTGTGGAGTCCATTATTGATGATTTCTGTTATAATAATTTCAATTTTGTTGGTTAGGGATCTAATTTCCATCTTCTGATTGTCAAATACTCTTCTGTTGTGCTCCTTCCATAGTTCCCATACCACTATTGATGGGGAAAGGGTCCACATATCTTTATATAGACTACCTTTATAAAGCGCAGGCCAGGTTTTAAGAATGTCAACAATATCCTTATACATAGTTGTGTTCCATCTTAGACATCCTCTTAGCCAGTTCCAACATTCCTGGGCATATGTACAGTTTAATAAGAGATGGTTCATCGGCTCTTCCTGGTGTTCACATAACAAGCATCTTGAAGGTCCCTCAAAGCCAAGTTTCTTAAATCTATCCGCGGTCAGTATTTGTTTTTGCAGTGCTGCCCAAAGAAACATACCTGCTTTTGGGAGACAAACTTTGTTCCAACATAAATTCAAGGGGATATCCAGAGCTTGTAGATTTTTCTCTTTGACTAATGTTTGATATCCATTTTTTGACATTGTAAACTCCATTGTTTGAACCGGTCCAAATTTGTTTATCTTTCCTATTTTTGAGTGTGACGGATCTCTCTTTGAGAATGTTATATAATTTTTGTTTTTCTTGGGCATCTAGATGGGTGTCCTATAGGTTTTTCCAATTGGTGCCATCCTCAGAGATATAGTCTTTCACCTTATTGCCCCAGAGTGTACATAGGGTGTCCTTTGTATCTAAGGGTATTCCCAACTTATTGATAGGGACATGTCCATCCCATGAGTCTTTCCAGAAGAGAGCATATTCACCTTTACCAATGTCCCATGTCAATCCATTGTTAATGATATCTTTATTGTCTATAATAAAATTCCATATTCGAGATCCCTTTACATGCCTTCTAGCTCTTAATATATTGATAAGTTCTGCAATCGGGATATACTTATTTAGGATAATAGATGCCCATTTGTTATTGGGTTCCTTTAATAGTCTCCATACTAATTTGGCACCCAAAGCCTTGTTTTTCCACTGTAGATTTTTAATGTCTAGGCCTCCCATAGAGGCGGGCTTACAAATATTGTCCCATTTAATTAGAGGGGTCTTTTTCTCTTCTGAGGTTCCTCGCCAATAGAAGTTTCTTAGATGTTTATTTAGGGTGGTTTTAATGTTGCATGGTAAGGGAAGGACATACATCTGGTATGAAGGTATTGCTGAGAGCATGAATTTGATCATAGTTTTTCTTCCAGCCTTAGTTAGCCATTTACCTTTCCAGTTTTCCTTTTTATTCTGAATTTTTTTAACGACTAATTCCCATAATTTGGAGCTTTCTGTTCCTTTGTCTATGAGAATGCATAGGTATTTATAAGGGAAGTTCCCTATGTTGTAGCCTAGGATGCTGGAAATTTGTCTAGCTTTTGCTAAGGGACTGTTAAGAAAGAAAACTTCAGATTTGGAGGGATTGACTCTTTGTCCTGAAGCCTTCATATAAATTGCTAGTATGTCTTGGAAAGCTTTGGCTTCCTTCTTAGTGCTAGCTCCAGGGAGAAGAGTATCATCTGCAAACTGTTGGTGTGTGATATTGGAGACATTTTCAATTACTTTTACTCCAGTGATCCTCCCATCTTGGTGGGCCATGGTGATGATTCTTCCTAGTGCCTCTGTCATTAGGAAAAATAGAAAGGGTGATAATGGATCACCCTGCCTAATTCCTCTGGATATGTCAAAAAAACCTTTCAACGTACCATTGATAAGGATAGAAATCTTGGGAGTAGATATACAATTAAAGATTAGATTAATCCATTGTTTGTAGAAACCAAAAGCATCCATACATTTGCATAAAAATCTCCATTCTACTTTATCATATGCTTTTTGGATGTCGAGTTTGATTAGCATACATGAATCCTTGTTACATTGAGCTGAGTGGATTATTTCTTGAACTATAACTATACCATCCAGGATTGATCTTTTTGGTACAAAGCCTGATTGTTCTTCTAAGATGAGTTTGGGGAGGAGTAATTTTAATCTGTTGGCCAGAGTTTTAGACAAGATTTTGTAAATTGTATTACATAAGGCAATTGGTCAACAATCTTCAGGATCTTCTGAGACATCTTTTTTTGGGATGAGAGTAAAGAACGTATTATTTATTTTTGTTAACAAATTTCCTGAATTTTTGGTAGCCTCTACTGCTTCCAAGATCTCATCCCCTAGGAAATGCCAGCATTTTTGAAAAAAACCCGCTTGGAATCCATCCGGACCCAGAGATTTGTCTGGGTGGAGTTCGAATAAGGCATTTTTGACTTCTTCCTTGGAGAATTTTCTATTTAGTAGTTTATTGTCCCACTCTGTTAATACTTTAGGGATGGAAGTTAGTAATTCTTGTTGGGGTTTTAGTTCTGCATATTCATAATTATTCAATAATTCCTTGAAGTACTGAACAAGTTCTACTTAAATTTATTCAGGGTTGCCTGTTATATTACCAGTTGTATCTTTGATCTTAATAATCCTATTAATATTTTTTTCTATTTTTGACATTGTTATGAAATTTTTTTGTGTTATTGTCTCCTTCTCTAAGCCATGTTTCTCTTGATTTTTGTTTCCAGTAGATTTCCTCCTTGTATAATATATCTTTGTATTTTGTTATGAGCTCCTTTACTTTACTGTAGCTATTTTCGTTCATCCATATTTGTATAATTTTTCTATTTAGGTCATCGATATCCTTTTCTATTTTAATTTTGTTTTCAAAGATATTATTTAATTTATTTTTGTTCCAATCTAAAATTTTATGTTAAATATAGTTTAATTTGGATACAAGGCAAAATATTTTAGATCCTGAGAATTTGGGTTGTTTCCACCACTATTCTAATAGAAGTGGGAATTCATTGTCTTGAAACCACATGTTTTCGAATTTAAAGGGACTTTTCGAGGGTTTTACATCCTCTACTATATTTAATTTAACTGGGAGGTGATCCGAGCCTACATTGGTTAATATTTCCACATTCAGAGAATGGTTGAACGATCCTATATCTCTTTGGAAAAGGAATCTATCCAGCCTTTCTGCGGTTTGACAAAAACATGTTCTGTGATTGTTCCACGTGAAGAGCACATTTGAAGTTTGAATATTTATAAGGTTATTATTAATATACCATTGGCTAAAATCTTTCTGAGATTGAGAGATAAATTGGGATCCCCCATATTTTTCTCTACAATCCAAGATGGCGTTGAAATCCCCACCAAGAATATTGAAATCATTTTGATGGATTTCCAATTGGGTTTCCAGACTATTCCATAATGCTCGCTTTTCATTATTAGGGGTTGGTCCATAGATGTTAAAGATATTAAATTTAAGGGGGCTTTTAACACTTTTGATTGTTCCGTATATCCAATTTTTGGTATGTTCTAATATCTCAAACACCACTTTCCTAGGATCTGATAATATCGCAAGGCCTCTGGACGCCCCTTCCAAGGGTACTAACTCTGATTTTTTGTATTCCTAATTTTAGACTAAATTTTTTACTTTCTTCTTTGTTAAGTTTTGTTTCTTGTATCATTATTATTTCATAATCAAAATTTTTTAAGTTTCTTTTTAATATCCTTTGTTTGTTAGGGGCGTTGAGGCCCCTAACATTCCATGTTATCATTTTCATGGTGCTGTAGGAAGGAACTTCCCCTTCCCTGCATATATCATATCTGTTAACTTAGTTTGATTATATGCATTTCCATCTTTGTTTCAGAGCTTGTTTATTGACTTTCTTCCTCTTTTCTTTTTAATCTTTGACGTAATTGGGCTAGATATACCTTCAATGGTGGCAGCAATGCCAAACTGTCTGTCTGAATTTGTGATACCTTTGATGCAATCTTTGATTTCATTAACTTATTCCAAGTTCTCTTCTTCTGAGCATCCATTCCATATTTTATTGTAGATTTCCTCTACTGGATCATCTTCTTGGTTTTTGATATCCTAGCAATTTATCACGTCTTCTTGATCTATAATAGCTCTACCATATTCTTCCAAAATCAAGTTCTGGTTTAATGGAATACTCATTGCAATAAAAGTTGTTTCTAGTTCTATTGGAATGGAATGATTGCTTGCTGCCTACTTTGCTAACTCTAATGCTACATTGTCTGTTTCAATTGCTCTGGGTTCTTCCTTTTTGTACCATAATACTAGTTCATCTATGATTTCATTTTGGATTTCCCTCAGGTCTTCCATGATTCCTCCAACCAATAGAATTTTTTTTTCTATGCTCTGTACTATGTCCTCTTGGCTAGGTCCAATACTGTAATGTTCGCTTCTTAGTATATGTTCTGATGTTTTCAACACTTCTGTGTCTTGCTTTGCTTCCTCTTTATCACAAACTGAGATTAGTTTTTTTGGAGAATCTTTAACTCTCTGCTTTTTGATTTGTCTGATTCATATATTCTAATTTAGAAGGTTCATGATTCTCTGTATTATTTTCTATTCTGAAACCTCAAGATTGATTAAGAAACCAAGTCATATTTTTGTGATCCATTGATTTAATAAAAGTGTCTATATTCTGGTTAATAGAGTTATTAGGAGATTCCAGTTCATTCATTGTATCCATCAATTTTGGGTCTGATACTAATAGATTTTTAGAATCTAAAGGAGGGGTACAAAATTCAGGTTTCAAATAGAAACTACCATTGGGGGTAATAAGATTAGTTGGTTCTAAGGATTGTATTGAATTATCCATTTTTACAGCTACTTTGATATTGGAGTTTGAAATAAAATCTTTATCAAGATCTATGAAACTACCTATTTTATTAGCAATTTATTGTATAATATGACTATGAATATATTCTACTGGTAAATTCAAGAGTCTGATCCATCTAACTACTTCTAAATTGCTAACAGAGTACGGATCAAAGTTAGGGCACCAATCTAGAAATATAAATCCACAGTTCTGAAAATTCAGGCATATTCCTTCCATTAGGTTATTCTTAATTTTAATGTCCTTACAATATATGAAAATAAAATCATTATTTAGCAAAGTAATACTTACTTGGCTTGAGAATAGGTTTTCAAGCCATTTTCCAACTATGGAGCTAGGACAGCCGGAACCTAGCCATTTTGCAAATAATCTATTTTCTTCACAATATCTGTTTATTCCTGAAATGTATCTGGGGTTGATACTAATTTTATGTGGAGCTCTATCCTCTGTATTGTTATTAAAGCCAGGTCCTTGTCGATTTTGGCTCATTTTTTACAACGATTGCTCCAGTTTCCTGAGAGATTGAGGAGTCTTCTAAATCTCAGTTTTGTTGGTAAGATTTTTATTTCTGCATTTGTGGGGCGGAGTATAGATTCCATTTTTTGCTATCTTATCTTCAGATTGTGGAACTTTCTTCCACTCTACCAATTTTTCCCCCTTTGTGCCTGTTGGAAAGCGCCTGTGAGGGGGAGAATAGGGCACAGGTTTGAAGATATCATTATTGGTTTGAAGGTGCCTGTATCTAATTTTGATGGGTAGGGCGAAGGTAGACGCAGAGTAATGAGGGTATTCAGATTCGTTGGTATTTCTTTTTATATATATATTTTCCCTTCTGGCGTTCTGCTTATGAGCTAGAATCCATGAGCTATCTTCTCCCTAAGCATATACAAGCATCTCCCATGATGAAACCCCTGACTTTAATCCAGGGGATGTATGTCGTAGTGTACTAAAATTATGAGGATGGGATGAGATCCGAGGGGGTTGAAGATGCCCCGGTTGATTTTCCAAGCCAGAAGCTTTTACCCGAGAAGCATATTTTGTTCTGGCAAAGAAATATAATTGTTCATCCAATGTATGCACTATATGGTATTTTGTCGAGCGGATTTTTGCTGGCGAGCCTAGAGCCATCATAGATTTTGAACTATGTCTTTTATAATATGTTATATTATTATCAATATATATTATATGTATTCTAAATGATCATATGACTGAAGCTACACACATTAACACTCCCTCTTAGATAGGGAGGATGATCAAACAAAATGTGTAGTGGTCTCCCATGTCAACACTTATGACCCTTACCATAAAAACATCAACACGTCCTCTTAGCTAGGGAAGATAAAATTCATCAAAATGAAATTCACAAAATATCCATTAATTTTAAGAGAGAATATATCACTTCATCATGATATCAAGAGATATGGTCTGACCAAGAATACCAAGTCTCATGATAATCACCATAACTCAAAAAATATTTTAGATATCACCTCAATATGACATCAGAGATATGGTCTGACCAAGAATATTAAGTCTCATGATATTCAACATAACTCATAAAGTATTTTAGATATCACCTCAATATGATATCAGAGATATGGTTTGACCAAGAATACCAAGTCTTATGATATTCACCATAACTCAGAAAGTATTTTAGATATCACCTCAATATGATATCAGAGATATGGTTTGACCAAAAATATCAAGTCTTATGATATTCACCATAGCTCAAAAAGTATTTTAGATATCACCTCAATATGATATAAGAGATATGGTTTGACTAATAATATCAAGTCTCATGATATTCACCATAACTCAAAAATTTCCTATAGGTAATGTGCACATGTACCCTCAATAATACTTACCATAGGAACATTTATCATCTATCATGATCTGTTTCAGCCATCACAAGATGTCTATCACAATAGAAGATCATGGTCTGCTTAAGGAACTTAATCCACCATTCAAGATACCATCTATCATGATCTGTTTCAACCATCATAAGATGTCTATCACAATAGAAGGCCATGGTCTGTTTAAGGAACTTAATCCGCCATGCAAGATATCATTTATCATGATCTGTTTCAGCCATCATAAGATTCTATCACAATAGAAGGCCATAGTTTATTTAAGGAACTTAATCCACCATGCTAGATATCATCTATCATGATATGTTTCAGCCATCATAAGATGTCTATCACAATAGAAGATCAAGTTATTGTAAGATCGTCACCTTCCAATAACTCTAACAAATACAAGTGATAATCATTTGGAAGTTGTCACTTCCTCATGGTTTACACAGGGGGAAATCCCATTAAAAATATGGAGTTACACATATGACATCCATCATGCCTCAATGCAGAGGATGAAAACAAGGGATTTCACCTCAAACTTCTCTCACAGAGAAGAACCCATTGAGCAAATATCAATTTGTTGATCTTTTTATCCAAGATTGCTTAAGATGAACTGTCAAAATCCCTCCGAGTCTGATATCAATGTTCTTAGTTCCTTGTCCAAAGTTACCTCTGAAGATTTGAACTCCCTCTAAATCTGATATCAATCTTCTTTTTCCTGCAAGAGAATCTCCAGAAAAGATCAATGCAAATAGCTCTTATAGTACATATATAAATACAAATGAGAGAGAGAGAGACTATAAGTAATAGATAAATGTAATATTCAAGGATAATAAATACTTATCTACGCATCAACATCCTTGATATAAGTTACTTCAATAAAGGTCCATATACATCAAATCATAAAACACATTCTCACATTATTTGAGAGACAAGTCCCCTTTGAATTATCTCCCCACTAAGGATGGTTCAAATGGAAATGTAACATTGGTTATTATCCCTCCCACAATGTACAATTCCCACTCTTATATCGTTAAACAATTCTCATGTCTTCTTGTGAAATGAATTGATTGCTCCAAGAGAGGTGACACTCTATAATTAATACTTTCTTTCTAGAAAGAGACACCCTTCCTTGAATCTGTGCTTCTTTGTTAATGCTTGACCACGATCATAACAAATTAATATATCTCTTTAATGAAAGCCACTTTCAGGAATTTCACATAGACCTGTACACAGTCGGTCGTAACTTTTGAACCCAACATGTTCCCTCCAATCTCTTTGGTGCAATTCTCCACAATTGGTTTTTCACAAACATATCCAAAATTCAGAAACGTCCAACAATGTATTTGTTAGATATGGTCCCTGTACCGAGACTTTATTTTTGAGAGAGTCACCCATTCACCATCAAGAAACTACTCTCTTACATTTGGATTCTGGCTCTGATACCATGTTAAGTTTTAGAATAGCTGTAAATGTAATAACACTATATGTTTTCTTTGTGTTTTCCAATGCAACAATCTCTCTTTCATTTATATTGGGATTGAGGCTAGGAGAAACATGTCCCTTCACGGGACATGTCTATTCATTATAATTGAGATTAATATGTGTGTGTGTGTGTGTGTGTGTGTTTAGAGAGGTATGTCCTCTCTTCCCATTAATTATAATTTAATCAATCTTATAATGTTTCATCAATCCATTATTAATTTATAATAATATAATAGATTAACATTGAATATTAAATTTCATATGATTAAGAAAAATATAGCATATATAATATATTATTATTAATCAACATATATTATATGTATTCTAAATGATCATACGACCGAAGCTTCAAACATTAACAGTAAGGTTTAATCATGTGAGGGATGGTTTTTGTTGGGTTTTATCTAATATCTATGCTCCTAACTCAAAGGCTGGACGAGTTAAGTTTTGGAAAAGATTAGAAGGTGTGAGAAGAAGTTTCTTGGATGATAGCTCGATGGTGATGGGATATTTTCATACCCCTCTCAGTGATTCTGAGAAGTATGGTGGTTTGTCTTTGCAAACTGATAATATCCAGGATCTTATAGACTTTATTAATAACCAAGCGCTGATGGATTTGGACCTTAGAGGAGGGAATTTTACCTAGTCCAAATAGTCTGATACAAGTCAAACTCAACCTGTCTCTTATCTTGACTGATTGGCTCCTCAGGTATTCCTGTTCCCTCTCTTCTTTGCATAGAGTTGGTTCTGACCATTCCCCCATATCTTTTTTGGCTAGCTCTCTTTCTGGCACAAGGAACATTCCTTTCAGATTTGAGAAAATGTGGCTTCTCCATCATGAGATGGAGGGTAAAATTGCATACCGATGGGAAGTTCACATTGAGGGTAATGCTATGTTTATGGTTGTTAAGAAGCTTAAGTTGGTTAAGAATAAATTAAGAATGTGCAATAAGGAGGTCTTTGGTGACATTTTCCAGGCTAAAGCAGTCATTCAGTCAGATTTCAAAGACCTGCAAGACATTATAGAGAAGGAGGGCTTATATGAGGAAAATAAGGCTAAAGAGAACATGGTGCTGGCTGACTACCATAATATTGTTTCTAAGGAGGAAGTTTTTTGGCGCCAAAGATCACGGGCTCTTTGGTTAAAAGTTGGGGATAAGAACACTCAGTTCTTTCATTTGACTACCCAAAAACATAAAGTGGCTAACAAAATCTCCTTCCTTTCAAGAACTTATGGTAAGATGGAGAAGGAGGAGGAGATTAAGCAGGAGATTAAATCACATTTTTATTTATCTATGTATGTGTTGGTGTGAAACCTTTCCATTCTAGTGTCAACTGGTTTCAAATGTCAAGAGGAACTTGGAAACAAGATACTACATGTTGTACTATTGTGGTCTTGAGAATTTGGATACACCAAAAACTTTATGAGTGTGAAGGATTGACTTGGAACTTAGAAACTTGGTAGAGATTTTGGTTCCCATTCCCTTAGAAAGATACGACATATTTATTTCTTCCTTATGTTTCCAATGTCAGCGGAGTCATCAACACTTGAAACGAATTCCCAAATGTTAGAGTGTTTTCACCCATTAGGAGCTTTGTCAAAAGTCTTCTTCTAATTTTTCCAAGGTTTAGAATCATATTGGGAACATTAAAATTTAGGAACTTCTAGACAAGTTTCAAAAACACTACAAAGTTTTAGCATTTAACATTTTCTTCCTTCTTTGCCTTTGTCTTTATTTGCACATCACCATTGAGGTTTTAGTTTTGGGAGGGACTTGGAACCACACTTGCATATAAGAGTTTGTGCTAAACCCCAAGAAGCATTTGGTAGAAGATCGGTGGGAATTGGGACGTGGGACAAAACAAGGAACCTGTAAATGTAGAGTTCTTAATCTAAATCGGGGTGTAAAGTATTCTAGGTGTTTTAGAGATTGGGATATGACAAAGTTAGAAAGCAAGAGAGAGTATGAAACATAGAATAAGGACATTAAGTTTAAGGTCCTTGTTGAGACTAGAGGTCCTATAGGGAACAAACATGAGAGAACACATGGTGAAAAATGCAGAGGGGGAGGGGGAAGGGGGTAGGAATTTGGGCTTCGAAACAAAGGTTCCAATCATTGGTAGACTCAAAATTTGTACAAGGGAGTTGGAGAACATTCATTAGGGGAAAAGAGAAAACAAGAAAGATACTTTAGAGGAACTAAGGACTTAGAGACAAGCTTGAAAATACCTAGGACAAGCCAAACTATGAAATGATGCCCACAAAGCACCACATTAACACATTTCACTAAGATATATTATGCACATACAATGAAAAATGTAACCTTATACAACATTTGGGCACATGGAACCCAACTAGAGATTTATCATATTAGGTATCAACTATGGGTGACATAGGGTCAACCACTCAACACAAAGGTGAAATAAAGAAAAACGAGACAAAATAAATTGGACTCCCAATAGGTGGATCCATGTTGGGCTTGGTGATTGGCTCATGAAGGATCCCTTATTTTCCATCTCTACTTCTTCCTTATTAAGGCTATTCATCTTTACACTCTCCTTGCATTGTTTGTATAAGTGCAAGTCCCAAAATTTCCTATCACCTACTTTGCCTCTTGTGGTACATATATGGAGGATGGTGCAATAGTTGAGATCATCAACAACTAAATATCGATGGACACAATATTATTCTAATCTTAGCTTATACATCTAGATTAATTTATAAATTAATTAAACATCACTCCTCATTCTGTCACACTAGTATATTGTCATATGAAGAACACAAATCATCAACTACTTAAATTAATAGTTAAGGTCTTATAAAATATCCATTTCACCAAAGAGTAAAAGATCTAATAAACAAAAGGAAAGAGATCAAGTACACATGATGTCACCAAACCTTTAAGTTTTGAACTTTTTGTCTTAGTTATTTTGTTGGCCATCCAAAATCTTATAAACTATTGGATCTCATGAACATTATTGAAAACCCTTATCTATTCGTACTCTTCTTTAACATTGAACTTTTACATCGAAAATATGTAATTTCCAAATTAAGAGGGAGACACCAACACTCTTCTTAACAAGGGTGCTTACATGAACGAATGAAATATTTGAATAAAATCTGTGAGACCGAAGCAACCTACGGGACCCCTTAACTAGCACACACCCTAGAATAGGGTACCATACTTTAAACAATTTGTAACTTCCTCTTTAAAATCTGCTCTTCGACAATGACTTTCAATCACTAGGTTTGCTATTCTATCTAGTTATGTTTCTTCAAATAAAGTACTTAAATTGTCTACTTCTGAAGTATCCACATAATTGGAATGAATGTCATTGTATGCTTGACACTTCATGATAAAATATCGCTACATTTGTACCACTTCTATGTTACAAAATATGCATATTCTCTTTTCCATTTTTCCTTAGGCATCGTCTATCTACTTATTTAATGGTGGGAAGTAGTCCTAAATTGAGCTATAAATATTTGTACTCTCCATTTAATACTTGCTCCCATTTATGTTTTTTCCTCATAATTTTTTATAAAATAATATTCTTTATTTTAATAAGCCCTTTTTATACCCTTTTATTTTTTTTGGACCATATGATCCTCTTAAATTTTTTCCTTACAAACTCTCTTATTTCTTTGTTTTCCCTTAAAAGCAACATTGCACCGACATGTGGGCATAAACAGATGCTTCGCTTTTGCGAAACTTGCCATGCAAAAGGGTAGCCCGACAAGTTGAGGTAAATGAAAGTTATATAGGCCCAGGAGAAGCCCTTTGCTTACAATACTGCGAGGTTTTCCTTTGACTATGGCGGCGCTCTCATTTGCTTCTACACTATCTCATTCTTCCTTTATCGATTCCCCGACGCCTGCTTTTTCTCAGGCTCTTAGCTTTTCCAAACGGGTGCAAAATGCTACCAGATTCTCTCGATATGCTCTCCCTTGTTCGTCATGTGGGTTGGCATTAGAAAATAATGCGGGCTTGACAAGATCTTTAAGGGCTCAGAGCAACTGGACTCTCTGTAATCGATACCTCTCTTCATCCAATGATCGACAAGTTTTAGCGTTCTCAACTCCAACAGCAGTAAGCGAGGGACAGGTAGAGGTAGTAGAAACAGAGGAATCGGGGGCGAAATTAGATTTCACTGGAGGTGACGGAGAGGGAGGAGGAGGAGATAATTTTGGCGGCGGCGGCGGCGGCGGCGGAGGAGGAGGAGGAGGAGGAGAGGGAGGAGAAGAAGGAGAAGGAGAAGGAGAAGTAGAAGGAGAAGGAGAAGGTAGACAGATGGCTTTGTCTATGTCTCAAAAACTTACTCTTGGCTATGCTTGCTTGGTTGGAGGTAAACATCTCTCCGCCTCATCTTGAAAATTTAGATATTCTTTCTTGAGCTAACGAACTCACATTTAATGAACAAGATGTCTGTGGAACTAACAGTGTGGATTTAGTTTGCATCAATGTTCCAGTCTTTAACACACGTGTAGTTAAGATTGATCTCAAGCTGCTCATAACGTAATTTAGGTTTCCTTAAAAACCTATACACTCCTTCAAAACAAAACTTATGTTGTTATTTGCCTCTGTTGTCCACTCTAATGGAATATTGTATATGGATTATTCTGGCTTGACTCGAGGTTCTCATATCAGGAGTTGAAACTCAAGGAGTACAAATTTGAATAACATTCACGTAAGGTGAAAAAAAAATTCATATGCCGTGGCCTGGCCGTGATTTAGAAAATGTCCTTTACCTTTGCCTGCGCTTTTCAATTTTGTTGATCTTAGTATATGGTCCCGGAAATTGTGACTGGTCCAAGTGTGCAAAGTTTTAGGCTTTTCTTTGGCACTCCACATGACCTGTTCGGCGGTAATTATAATCAGAATTTCAGTAAAAAGCGAGTTGCTAGATTGCACAATTAAACCAGAAACAAATCTAATTCTCTTGTTTGGTTGGATCAGCTGATTCGGTCGGAAAAATAAATCGAACGGTAGCAACCTAAAAAAACTTGCTCAGACAAATTGTATCACAAGTCTCGAAAATGCAGAGCTAGAATAAAAAATCTGCCATCGATGCATCAGAAATTACTTGAGGCAAATTGTGGAAGTTCTCGTAGACTGCATCAATATGCACTCTAAATGCAAGAAAAGTATCACAAGTCTTGGAAATGCAGAGCTAGAATAAAAAGTCTGCCTGCGATGCGTCAGAAATTACTTGAGGCAAATTGTGGAATCTCGTAGACTGCAGCAATATGCACTCTAAATGCAAGAAAAGTAACTCTTTACAAAGTCGTCGAGTTTAGTTCGGTCCTCTTAATAGACAACGTAGCCAAGCCGATTTTAAGGTCCCTTAAACCTTCTTGGTCTAGGAATAGGTTGATAGCTGTAATGTCCCCAAATTATAAATATCCAAATTTTGCCCTAGGTAACAATTTGTAATTGAAACAAAGTAGGGTTAGAGGTACCTTTCACTTTGATGAAGACCCTGCAAACAAGTTAGAATCATATATAATCATAATTTATAAAATAGATTTTCTTAATTAGAATAAGCATATATTACAAGTATAGATCTAATCACAAGATTGTTTAAATCAGTTTAAGCAGGCTCAACCATAGAAGAGCTAAGATAGGGTGACTCGATAGGGTGTACTAGAGATCCTCTACCCTAGGCCCAAGAGCAGATATATCATCACTCTTGGCCTCATGTGGCACGTGCCATTCATATGCGGTGGAGTACCTAGTGAGGTGTGAGGTGTCCTGTAACTGTTCCCCTCAATCTTGCCACTTCTATCCTACTTCCCATGATTGAACATACTAAATGCATTCACTTACCATGATAGAGAGCATGAGGAGCATTCACAATAGGGTGCCCTGGAAGTCTATCCTTTCTAAGCCCAAAAGCAGTACCCTTTGAACCCCTTTGGCCCCATGGGACTCCCTGGTCTTGTACCATGAGGTGGTGTATGTAGAAGAATACCCCATCACCGTTTCCCTACTTGTAATTCCCCAGTCTCTTTACAATGGCTGACCTTAAGAATCAATCAGTACATATAAAGATTTCAATATTGTGCATGTATTCTGTATATGTGATAATCAGTTATCAACAGCATGTCCTAATCAGTAATGAGCAGGTATAGATAATATTTATTATGCTACTCTAAGCAGTTGTAACAGCAATGCATCATCAGTCAGTCTTGTGCAGATATAAATGGTACTTATGATGCCATGTATAAGAAACTCATACTAAAGACCACAGTATATGTTCGAATCTGCTGTGCACAATTAATGAGTAATGCCAAATTTGCTTTATTATGGCAATACTGATGCATTGGAAAAGGGCGTGGGCATCCATTAAAGCATAATTAGTACTGAATATATGTCACAGATTATGGTTGTGTAATGTCCCTTTCCTGGATTGCTTTGGAATCTGCCCACGGTAGCTGAGAGTATTATTGTAATCAGATCTTTTTAAATGATATTCTGTTTGATGGAGTATTATGGCAAACCGATCTATTATAACTGTTATTCTGTTTGATGGCTGTCTGCTGTTGGTTTTATGTATTTATGTTGTTTGATTCCCTTTTTTTTCTCTTGGAGTTGATCCCTTGGCATTCTTATACCTTCTCCCTTGGAATGGAAGAGGCATATCTCTTCCTTAATTCCTTAATCACACCCCTTCCTGATTAGTCAGCTATTTACTAGTTCAATTAACTGCTTTTATTCTTAATGGGTGGCTGCCTATTTAACCTTAGCTTAGTATTAATGGGTTGGCTTGTTACTGATTAACTAATTGTTACTTGAGGGGTTGGCCTTCACCTTAACTATTAGTGTGCCCTTATAAATGTCTTAATTGTAATCAATGTTTAATTAGGGGGAATCATTTCTTCTTAATAAAATTGCTGCTGCTTGTGAGGGTCAGAAAATTGTGAAGTCTTACCAGTAAGACAAAGTTCTGATGTGTTCAATCTAGATTGGCTTCTGGTTAGGGTTTTAGACCTGCAATTCCTCCCAGCATGGTGGCACAACAATAACTCCATACTCATGTGTTGAACTTGTAGAAATGCCCTCAATTGTGCTGAAGAGGCAAGTCTATAATTCTTCGTTGCAAAGATAAAATGGGGGTCCTAAATAGTGTAGCTAGGTATTCTTTTCTCAATATTATGGAGAGAGTGGATTGCTATATCTTCTAGAAGGCATAATTAAAGTCACAAACAAAAAGAAAAGGTGCAAGAAAATAAGTGTGCTACAAACTAGATCACTTTGTTTGCTATCTTCAATGATCACCTGACTGATCACTTTGTTTGCTATCTTCAATGATCACCTGCAAAGAATTTGTAGAATTCATGCAAGTATATTTAAATTTTATTTTTAATAGGTGTGACTTTAACTAAGAATGACACTCATTAATAAGTCTTTGCATAATGCTAGTGTTCAAATATTAATTTTCATAGGTTTAACTTTATCCGTTAGGATGGGATCAAAAGGGACCAAAAGACTCAGCTTTACTAAAACTTTTTTTATGTTTTTTTTTTGTATTGACTAAAAGTTAGTTTTTTCATAATGACTAAAAGTCTAGTCTTTCTGTATTTCCTATACAAGTGTTCAAGAATCAATGGTATAATATCGTGCACATTTCTCTCTTGTATGTATGCCCACCATTCATACATGTGTACTTATCATGTCTGCATATTTGACTCATATTTGCACGAGTTTACCATTCATCCATGTGTATATTCTGCTAACCTCTTAGATGCAAGGTGATGAGGTCCCTATAACTATCTGAATAATATCTCCTGTATTATCTTGTTTATTATTATTTTAGTGGTCAATATTTTTAATCTTGTAGATGTTAGAATGTTTCTAATATTGTTTTTATTCTTTCGTTATTAGAATGTTTCTAATAACAATGATTGTTTTGTAATAGAAACATCGTCTTTGTAAACTATAAATGAGCGGGTTGCTCATTCATTAATTTATCTAATATTTTACCAATTACTTGTGTAATATGGTATTCAGAAACGGGTTAATTTTTACTTTCGAAAAT
Source organism: Thuja plicata (assembly GCA_018584345.1). Taxonomy (NCBI): domain Eukaryota; kingdom Viridiplantae; phylum Streptophyta; class Pinopsida; order Cupressales; family Cupressaceae; genus Thuja; species Thuja plicata. The sequence goes on along the minus strand of MU223836.1, from coordinate 1,766,855 downwards.
TTATAATTTCGTTTTTCAAAATTATCTGCTCTAGATTTTTTTTTTTTCTCTAATTTTTTTTTTTTTTCAGAAACTTATTTTTCAAAACCTATCTAGGGTTTTTGCATCAATATTGACGCCATTTCTGCACCAGTTTTAGGCACTATTTGTGGTCGCTTTTGTGCTCGTTTGCCCTTCTGCACTCGTTTCTAGGGTTTTCAGCGAACACACCACCATACCCTTAGTCGTTTTTTGACAAAACGACGCTGTTTTTTTTTGTGAACATTCAGCCAACCCATGTTTGCTTTTGGCTTTTGGACATGACTTTTCGACCATTTTTAAGGTCGTTTTTGTAGGCCCCATTTGTTTTCAGCTTCACACGACCATTTGTGGTCGTTTTCTCCTCACCTTCGACCGTTGTTCATGGTCATTTTTTTTCCTGCAAATTGCGTTGCTTGTAGTCCCCAACTTTTGTAGGGAGCTCCTGGCGTCTTCCTAGGGTTTTTTCAGTGGTGGACGACCAATTCTGTGGTCGTAATCTATTCAAAATAGGGTTTTTTTCAACGCTTGGCTCATTTCTGCAATTTTTTGCGCCTTCCAAACATTTTTGTAGTTGTTTTATGCAAAAATGACCATTTCCTTGGTCGTCTTTCTACTATAGACATGTTTTTTTAGTGTTGATAAAGTAGATTGTGGCTCCTGTTGTGATTTTTTCACAGATTCGTGGTGGTACTTCTTTATTTGCAGACTTTTATCTTCAATTGCCTAGGTTTTTTTCCAAAACTCTATTTTTTGGTCAGATCCAAATTTTGATTGCAAATTTTTGTTGGTTTTTCGAGAGCTTTTCCGGGTTTATCTCAAAATTTTCTAGGTCTTTTGAAATTTTTGCCTTGGAATTCGTGCTCAAAAATTTGCTGTTCAGTCTCAAAATCAATGCCTATTTTTTGCCTTCGTCTTGTTCCAAATGTGTTTTTTGCGTTACTCTTCTATTGCCTCGATATTCGTTATTTTTTTTTGTCTGTCTTGTTCTAAATGTGATTTTTTTGCGTTACTCTTCTCCTGCCTCGATATTTGTGTCGCCATTTGATCAACCATTTTTGACCTCAGTATTCTGCAATGACATCTCTGACGAATATTTTGCTCGAGTGGAGACATAAATTCAACGACAGAAACTACAATACTTGGAAGCAACATATGATGACAATCTTTGAATATAGATGTCTTGGCAAAATTGTTTTGGGCAAGACTACTCGTCTTGAAGATGAAGGCAAGGAGCTAGATAAATTTGATGAGCAAAATCGAGAAGCTATTATGCTCATCAAACTTTCGATCGTTGATGATCAACTATCGCAAGTTCCTTCCAACAAATCAACTGTTGAAATTTGGATGCATCTCAAAGGTTTGTGTGAAACCTTTGATAAGAACCGTGCATTCTTCTTGAAGAACATGCTCTTCACAATTATGATGGATGAACAGGTGTCCTTGCAGGATCATCTCAATAAAATCAAGGACATTCAAGATTAGTTGGAAGCCATTGGACACAAAATGGAAGAAGACATGGTGGTAATCACCCTGAAGAGTCTACTGTCTTCTTATGAGCACTTTGTTGATTCAACATTGCTTCCACTCATGCTGATGTGTCATTTTCTGATCTCTGCATAATGCTTTTACAGCAAGATCGTTGGAAACAACAACTCGACAGTGGTACCAGTTCCTCTTCAAACGCACAAGTTTTTTCAACCAACTCCTTTCATAAGGATATAGGCAACTCAGTTTTCTCAGTCTTCTCAGTAGAATCCCTCTGCTCCGTCATCAGAAGGCCTAAAGAAGAAAAATATTCAGTGCAACTACTACCATAAGTTTGGTCGTATGAAGTTGGAGTGTCGTAAACGCTTAGTTGCTCAAGCCAAGCAATCTAGTTCACAGCCTAAAGCACATGTAGCGGAGCACACTGAGCAGAGTGAGTCTGCCTTTTACACCTTCATGGCTTAAAGACCTGCATATCATGTGAAATCTTATGCATGGTATATTGATTCAGGTGCCTCACGCCACTTACCTCATCGCCAAGATTGGTTCACGGATTTTCAGATTCAGTTATTTTTGGAGGCAGGGAAGAGTACACTGTTGTCGGAAAGGGCAATATACAAACTCAGTCTAGAGGGAGAAAACTGATTTTCCTTGAGGTGTACTATGTTCCAGGAATGAAACTCAGCCTTTTCTCAGTCAGTCAAATTCTGAGACATTCTCCTCGGCTCAATGTGACCTTCAACTCACATCAGTGCAGTATCATTGACCAGGATACTCAGTCTACTATTGCCGTGGGTCTTGAGGATCATGGTTTATTTAGACTTGTTGACTTTGGTGATTCTTAGGAGCTTGCTGCTATGGCAGCCCAACGCCCCTCTGTTAGTACATTGTGGCATCAATGGTATGGGCACTTAAATGTGCACTATCTTTCTCAACTTGTTCGGGAAGATCTTGTCATTGGATTGCCGGAGATTTAGACCCAGAACTTGGGAGTTTGTAGAGCATGTCAGGCTGTGAAGCAACATCGCACCCCGTTTCAGATGGCGACTCCTGGAGAGCTTCTAAGGTATTACAGCTGATCCATGCTGATATCTGTGAACCTATGGCCACTCCTGTTACTGGGTCCAGGTATTTTTTACTTTTTGTTGATGATTTCAGTTGTAAAATGTGGGTGTATTTCCTTCATTAGAAACTAAAGGTGTTTGTTTTGTTTCAAAAGTTCAAAGCATTTGTAGAAAAAAGAGTCTAGTCAACATATTGTTACTCTTAAAACTAACAACGGGGGAGAATTCTGCTCCTCTGCCTTCTACCATTTCTGTGAACATGGCAAAACACCCTACACCCCTTAGCAAAACAGTGTCGTTGAGCATAGAAATCGCATGATCACCGAAATGGCCCAGTCTTATGCTTGAACACAAAGAGTGTTCCAAAGAAATTTTGGGCTGAAGTAGTCAACACTGTCGTCTATCTTCTGAACTGCTCTCTTAGAGTGACTGTTAAGAAGCAGACTCTGGAAGAGGCTAGGTCAAACCGTAAGCCCAGAACTAGTCATCTCAAAGTTTTGGCTCCACTGCTTTTGTCTAGATCCCTGATGCTACATGCACCAAGCTAGATGCCAAGAGCCAGAAACTCATGCTAAATGACTACAGTGATAATCACAAAGCCTACCGATTGCTTGACATTGAGACTAATTGTCTCATCTTCAGTCCTGATGTGGTCTTTGACAAAGAATGAGATTTCAACTCTCTCCTCCAGTTATGGATTCAGAGGATCAATCTCTCAAGGCTCAAGACTTGGGCGTCAGTCTTCCACTAGGTCCACTTGATGGGAGGGCTCTAGCTGTTCTTGTTCCTTCCTCTCCACCAGTTCCTTCTCCTGCAGGATCACCCAAACATGCAACTACACCACCTGATTTTCCTCAGGATTCATCTGATCTTCTGTTTGATGATGATGATCCTGTTGCACTCCTTTTGATGTTGACACTTCTACTCTTTGGCCTAAATGGCAGGCTAAGACGATTGGCGATCTTCATGATGATGAGTTCATTGAAGATAGAACTGCTTAGAAGAAGAGCAAACCTTCCGATTCTGCAAAATTTGCTCTCATGGCCAACATTCACAATGTTTATGAGCCTCAAACATACACAGAGGTGAAAGGGATACCTGAGTGGGAAGAAGCTATAAAGACTGAGCATCATAGTGTGTTGAAAAATAACACTTGAGTTCTGTTAGATATTCCTCGAGGAAAGAAACCCATCAGATGCAAATGGGCCTACAAAGTCAAATACAAGGCTAATGGTACTTTAGATAAGTACAAGGCTCGTCTTGTTGCCAAAGGCTTCTCTTGGCATGAAATAATTGATTATGAGGAGACCTTTGCTCCGACAGCAAAGATGAGCATCATCAGATTAGTCCTAGCCATGGCAACTCAGTGTGGCTGGAAGGTCCATCAAATGGACGTCAAGAGTGCCTTCTTGAATGGTGAGTTACAGGAAGAGGTTTACATGATGCAACCTCGTAGATTCAAGGTTGCCGATAAAGAACACCAGGTACTCAAACTGGTGAAAGCACTCTATGGCCTCAAACAAGCTCCTCGGGCATGGTACATGAAAATTGATAAGTACCTCACAGCTCAAGGTTTCGAGAGGAGTCCTAACTCAAATCTGTATGTCATGACTACTGGCAGTGACATCATCCTTTTGGTTATTTATGTTGATGATCTGATCATCATTGGGAGTTCGACATCTTTGATTCAAGATATCAAACAAAATTTATGCCAGTCTTTTGACATGACCGACCTTGGGCTTCTGCACTACTTCCTATGTGTTGAGGTTTGGCAACAGTTTCATGGCATCTTCATCTCCCAGTCTAAGTATGAAAGGGCTCTGCTAGACAAATTCAGAATGCAGGACTGCAAACCTGCATCTACACCTATGGAGTTTGGCATGAAGTTGTCAACCAACTCTGGTTCTCCAGTTGAGAATGAATCCGCATTTAGGCAACTAGTGGGCAGTTTAATCTATCTCACCACCACTAGACCTTATCTGAGCTTTTCAGTGAGTTACATATCACGCTTCATGACAACTACTTCAGAACATTGGGCTGCAACGAAGCGCATCCTCTTGTATGTCAAGGGCACTTTTGACTTTGGTATCCTCTATGGACGCACCAAAGATCCCAGACTCATCGGGTACACAAATTCCGATTAGGGAGGCTCTGTTGATGATAGAAAGTCCACTTCTGGGTATGTCTTTAGTTTGGGCATAGGTGCTATAACTTGGACCAGTAAGAAGCAGCATGCCATATCTCTTTCCTTGACAGAAGCTGAATATCAAGGAACGATCAAAGAAGCTTGTGGTGTGGTTTGGCTTCGAAGGATGCTTTCAGACATCAAGATGTCTCAAGCAGGTCCTTCACCTCTCTTTTGCGACAATCAAGGGGTACTCAAACTCGCCAAAAATCCAAACTTCCATGAGCGCACCAAGCATATTGAGCTTCATTGTCACTTCATCTGTCAACTTGTTGAAGATGGATCTGTTGATTTGTAGTATGTTCCTACAGCGGACCAGACTGCAAATGTTCTCACCAAGTCCCTACTTCCAGAGAAGTTTGTTAAGTTCAGGGGGCTCCTTGGTGTAGTTGACAAATTGACCATTAAGGGAGGGTATTAGAATAATATCTTCGTATTATCTTGTTTATTATTATTTTAATGGTCAATATGGTAAATCTTGTAAATATTAGAATGTTTCTAATATTGTTTTTATTCTTTCGTTATTAAAATGTTTCTAATAACAATGATTGTTTCATAATAGAAACATTGTCTATGTAAACTATAAATGATTGTGTTGCTCATTCATTAATTTATCTAATATTTTACCAATTACTTGTGTAATAATAACTCCATCATTGAGAACATCCTTTGCCAAGTAGGATCAAAGGTAAACTATGTTAGAACAAAATCTAGCTAGCATTCTCATTTGTGAAGATATCCTAGGAAATGATGAAAAAATTATTCAATTAATTAACAAATGCAATCTCATGCCTTGTTGCACTACCATGAGATGCAAAAGGATGGCCTCTCTAGTATCCCGGAAGCCAGGAACTCTAGATCATATAATCAGGATCACTTGAAGCAAGATAAGCAACATTTAATGAAGATTTTCAAAAATATTGGTTACTTGAAGAGATTTGCCTTGTTGCTTAACTTGCAAAGAGGGATGCTTTTGCCAGTGGCAATCTAAAGAATTGAAATGTTTGCCTCGAGCAAGAATTTAGGGCACTGGGATATTGTCATTGTGTTCCTTCCAAAGAACTTCTAAAGGTGCTTGAATCCACAAAGAATGGTTTGGAGCCAAAGGCAAACATTAGGATCTATAAGATTCCTTTTCTTGTGGGTAACCTTGCATAGGGAAGATGGGGAGGTCAAATCAAATGAGGATTAAAAAAAAGCTTTGACAATCATTTAAAAGGTGGAGAAATCAGCTTTAATGGAACATTCAAAGCTCTACCAAGCATAGTTACCCTACCAAAGGAAGATCTCCCTTGGTTTTTGCTAAACCTCTAAACCAACAAGTATAACACATCATGCCACTTTGTAGCTAAATCTGCTTTGCATCCTACAATGAGCTTCTCTGTTCTTGTGATAAACAAGTCATCTACATATAAAACAGAAATAAGTAGATTGGTCCCAATAAGTGTATAATATAGATTATAATTTGCTTCACTTTTGGTTAAGCCCATACTTTGTAGATATTAATTTGTCTTGGAATACCAAGTTCTTGGTGTTTTTTTGAGTCCATATAAGGCTTTTTGGAATACCAAATTCTTGGTGCTTTTTTGAGTCCATATAAGGCTTTTTAAAGCCTCCAAACCATCATTTACCTCAAAGCCCTAAGGTTACTCTATATACACTTCTTCCTCAATGATATCATTGAGAAGGGTTGTCTTAGCATCCATTTAATGTATCTTCCATTCCATAAATGAAACTAAAGACATTTGCTTTAAAGGATGTGTATCTAGTGATTGGAGTAAACATCTCCTCATAGTACACTCCCTCTTTCTAGGAGAGCCCTCTCGCCACAAACCTTGCTTTGAACTTCTCAATGGTGCCATTTGCAACATGCTTGAGTTTTTTGGAGCCACTTGGAACTCGCAGCTGATTTTCCTTTCAGTTTTGGCACTATGCCCCATGCGTCATTTTTAATGATGGATGTTTATTCCTCCACCATAGTATCTCACCAAGTCTAATCTACTACTTGAATTTGGAAGGCTCTAAATGTATGATGTTACTTATCAATGAAATGTAATTTGGAAACTTCTTTCAAAGTCTACTCCTTGAATGTGCTCTTAGGAACCTCAGCATGCTCATAAGCATTCCTTAGTGTTTGTGTGAACCATCGAGGTCTCCCAACATAAGTAGAAGGGGTTGGGGTCTCTTCTAAATGTTGTTCAAAATTAGAAACAATTGGTATCTTTGGAGACACAACCTTTGGAGCTTCCTGCTTTTGGGACCTCCTCTCAAACTTTTCATCCCTATTGAGCACTACCTTTCTTTGCTCTAGAATATAGACACTATAGGCCTTTGAAGTCTCACTATAAACCACAAATAAACCCTTTGTGCTAGAAGGTTCCAGCTTGGTCCTCTTCTAAATAGGTATATGAATATAATCTGGATAATTAGTGAATACACATTTGTCTGGGGAAAATCGGACTAAGGGGTTGGGAAGTGACCTTTTTTTTATCATACACGAGCATATTTAATTAAATTAATGGTTAATGTACGATTGTCTTTTATTAATCTGAAGGGGAGGTTTATGTGATGTGAAATCACAGGGTATGCAATTTACGACATTACAGCTTCAAACAAAACATCATCAAAATTTGAACAGTTACTTGTTTGTAGTAATGCTTGCAATCATTACCAAGCTCAACCTAAACTCCAGAGTTATTTTCTTTTAAATAGGTAAGACACTGTTGGGTTGATGTCATATTTCTAGATGCCCCAGTGTCCACGTACCAAGCATCTCTTGGGATTGTGTTGGTAGAAAGATGACATAACATTGAGAAATCCTTACTCAAACTTAGCAGCAAACTCATTCATCTAAATTTCTATAGAGGCTGCCACTTCTTTTTGTTGTAGATTAGCAATGGTTGATACTCAAAGAAGTAAAATCCTTAAGTCACAGTAACTTTGCCATTAACTATAAGGCCAAAAACACTGTAGATTACATTGGATGAATCATGAATCCTTTCCAAAATACGTTGTTACCTGAGAGGATTGAACAATTCCAGAGCAAATAATATTCACACCTTTGAAAATAATCCAGACATTCTTATTTAGCTGGTGCAAGTTTGAAGATGTCTCCACCTAATGGCAATAAAAAGCAGGAGGTGGGCAAGGAAAACAGCTGCCTGACGACAAAACATCATCACTTGATCCAGAAACACGTTTGGGCAATAAATAAGAGCGCTATGAGTTGAAGGATGACTTGAAAAAGGCCGGCGTGGAAAATGTTCTACAAATGGCATACTTGAATGCTCAGATTTTGAACAATATATGGTTTGTACGGTGTTGATTTATGAAAAAGGCAGTGATAGTCATCTGTTCAACATGGAGAAGAATCATATACACACAGATTTTAGTAGCGTATATAGAGTACTATCCAAGGGCTGTCAGTTGCAAAGTTAACAAATAACCTTCAGTTTATATAGACCCAAAAGTTTTTTGTCATTCAGACCTTTCGTGGAGCAGATTTGGCACAAACATGTATTGGGGGAAACAGAGTAATCAAAGAAGATTCTTTTAGTTTTGGCCAAAAGATCTAAAATGGCTGCAAAAGGATGCCACATATCTTGCAACTAAGATCTATCAATATGAGGATAATTACTAAATATTTCTGCTACTAAGCATATATGAAGAACATAAATCAACTAATGCAAAAAGTTAAGGAAAAATAAATGGCTGGATGGCAACTTTGGACTTGTGCTTGAGATAAAATCCGTGATTGGAAATTATGCAATCTCCTCTGAGTTCTCTGCCTATTATCCCAAATGCTTAGCCTACCAGAATTGTATCTATTAGTTGAACTATAAGAAGCTGAAATGTATCTGTCTGAAGAATAAGTTGCCTTCATACAGTTAAGAGAAGGGTGCAGATTGTAATACAGTTGATGATGCGTGCTTTTCTTTTTCTGATATTACATTTTCAAACCATTTGTTCTTTTCCAATTATCTTAAAAAACAATGGAGTGCATAAAATTGATTTTTACTTAAATGATTTAGAATAATTTTGTCAATTTCCAATATTTCCTGATTTTTTTCCAGCAATTTTTGCAGATTATTCTTCCAACTAATTCATTTTTTCGACCCTCTGCCCATTTTGCCCAAATGCAATGCTAGTAGCATCGTTAGAGATTAATTTTGACAATAGAAATAAAAGTCAACATTATAACATCACATTGTGAACGTATAAATTTATTATATATGATGGATACTATCAGACATATTGCCATTACTTTTTCAAACATCAAAAATAATTTGGTTGATTTTGAAAGATTCCAAACCAATCTTAAGGCAAATAACTGTTTTGTTTTCAATTTTTAAACTTTGACCAGCGTGATTGCCCACTGAGATGAATTCAAGTAATTCTGAATTTTTGTGTCTTCTCATATATTCACTTTTTTTTTGGATTTTGGGTGATACAAATAATTGCATAAATAATGACAAACTAATTCCAGCTGAAAATGATAAGGAATATACTAAGAATTTAACAATACTTTGAGTCTAAACAGAACATACCCATATAGTTACAGCAATCTGATTTTTATTTATGAATTGATCCAAATGCAAGCGGTCTACAATAAGTATTAATGCCAGCTGTAGGAAAATGCTTGGCGTGGATCAATATGCTGATGAAAATGCTGTCATAGAACTTCCAATACAAAT
>MU223836.1:1740984-1757310 GCA_018584345.1 Thuja plicata | reverse complement strand
CAGGTTGGCCGCCCTGCTGAAACTTCTCTTCTCAAAGGATATGTATGCAATGAAGACAAACGCCCCTTTCCTCTGACAATCAATGTGCATGATGAACAAATCCAATCCCAATCCTTGCTGAGGGCTATGTCCCAGCAATTCCAGTCCTGGGGTTTGCGTCCTAGACCTCCAAATCGCTCCACTAGAGCAATTGCCAAATTCACAATGTGTAATGTTCAAAAGATAATAAGAAATTAGGTCTCCATCTCCTTTTATCCCCTTCCAAGTGCAAGTCGAACCCTAAAGGGAATTTACACTTTGCACTTTAAATAAAATATAATAAAATAACATTTTCCCAATTGAAGTCGTCCAAACTCAAGGAAAAACATTATTTTATCAAAATATCATAACTCATGGCTCCAAATAACCTCCGGATAGTGAAAATAGTTTATAATAATTTGAGACCTTTCTAACGAGCCCCCATACATAGGTATATGTGCCCCAATCCATCAGTTATCCCCTTATTACTCCGAAATGGCCATATAAATAGCCTTATTATAAATTATTTAATTACCAACTTAGGAAATATTAAAATATTTCCCCTTAAGCTTCTGAAAGCCCAAATCAACCAAATAAATATGAAACTGACTATGTCACCTGTTTGTGACTGATACCAGACGAGATGGGTCTGTTAGGGCTATACAAATTTTTTTTCAGCTCAAGTGATAAGTCATGTGTTTCAAGGTTAAATCAGGGTTTGTGTCGTTCAAAACCCTAGTAATTGTGTTTTTAAATTTTGGGTCGTTGGTCTAAAACCCTAAAGTTCTAGGGCAGGTTCTAATTTTGAGTTACTTCATTGCATCACTTAAAGTCTTATGAACCCATGTGTTCATTTTACCATTGGGCGGTGCCATTTTTATGTTTATCCTTTAGACTTAACGTTTTAATTATTTTATCCTAAGTTTGGATGCCCCCGGGCCCTTTTAATCTTACATCATGTGTCGTGCAACTCTGTTTTGATCCAACGTTTAGCGTGTTGCCTTAGCTGAAAGATGATCGAAATCTATCTATCAAGGCATTGCGCCTGAAGGCCATGTGTCTTTGGCAGGTCCGACATGGGTTAAAAGGTTATGATAAAGTGTGAGCAGATTTAATTTGATTCGACGGACAACGCATTGCCTTCATCTCAAGTTGTAGTTGATCTACCATTCAAGGCATTGCGCCTGTGTGACATCTGTCCCAGTGGATCCGGATGAAGTCAGAGTAGCCAAGGTAAAAGATAAGCACAATAGACTTGATCGTGCGGTTGGCGCAAACCCTCAGTAAAAAGATGATCAAGATCTATCTATTAAGGCATTGCGCCTGAGTGACACTTGGCATTTGGTGGGCCCTGTTCAGCGATAAAGAATGAAGTAAAGGTAGTGTAACTCACCGTTGGCATTGCATTGCGCCTATCCTTAATCACAAGATGCAGTCTGATTAACTATCAAGGCATTGCGCCTATCCGCCACGTGTCCTAAGTGGGTCCGACCCTGCAGTTAAAGTAAAGTAAACAACGTGCATATTAGGTTTGATCATGCGGCTGGCGTAAAGCCTCAGCCCGAAGATGAAAAAGATTTAACCATTAAGGCATGGCGCCTAGATGATGCGTGTCCTATCCGCGAGTTTAAACCTACAGTCAGTAAAGATGGTGATTAAGTAACTAGTGATCAAGTTAAATCAAATCTGACGGCAGGCGTGATTCCTTAATCACAAGATGCAGAACAGATAACCTTTGAGGCTTGCACCTTGCTGCCACGTGTCTTTCATAAGCTTGTGGGACCTGCAGTTGCGGAGCAAAGGGTAAGGTTAATATGCGATCAAGTGGGTTTTGATCGGACGAACAACGCGAAGCCTCAAAGAAAAGATGATCGTGATCTAGCTATCAAGGCATTGCACTAGCACGACACGTGGATAAGTGATGGGACCCGATCGGAGGTAAAGGAAGGTAAAGCACTGACAGTTTTAAAAGGATTCAACAGCGACCGTAAAGCCTTAAGCCAGAGATGTAAGGAGATTAACCATTGAGGCATCACGCTAGCGTGACACGTAGCATAAAGGAGATCATCGCCTACGGGTTATAAAAGAATGTAAAGGCATTGTAAGTTGATGTTAATCGAACGAACAACGTAAAGCCTCAAAGAAAAAATTATCGAGATCTACTCATTAAGGCATTGCGCCTGATGAACACGTGTCCAAACTGATGGTGGTTTTCATTAACCATTGCTAGCCGCAGGATTTAATAAGAAGTGCTGAGATCTACGGTCATGTTTTAAACTGGTAAAGCAGAATTTTCTGAACTGTTGGGCCGCGAAGTTTCAAACAAAGCGAAAGTAATGGCGAAGCGTGTGGCCGTCCCAGTGGGAATTAAATGCTGAGTCTACTTGAGAATATGCATAAGATTGTCTTGTCGAGTTTTGAAAGCCATAATAAAGAACGAAGTGATTTGAAGCAAAGCTAAATTGCGAAATTTGCTTCTATTTTCCAACTTTGCAGAACGGGTAAGTTTTTCTGAGAATACATTTCTGAGCAATTGTGAATTGAATTGGCAGTAGGGTTTTGGTGTTGTGAAGTAAGTAGATTGGTTGCATACAAAACTATTTTCTTCTTGTCTAGAAACCCTAAATTAAGTATGGCACCCAGAAGGGAAATTTCAGGGAAAACTGATTACTAGGAGAGAAATGTATGTGAGGATTTCCTGCAGCAATTAAATAGGTCAACCAATGACACCTCTAAACTTAAAGATATAGTGCCAATACATCCTCGTTTGAAAGTGGGTGAGGGTTTGTATGATAGGGGTAGATGGGCACGAGATGCCAAAATTAGCATGACTGGTTTGGGTTTGTTTAAGGTGGCTTTTAGCCAGAGGAATGCATTTGCCCCGAATAGTAACATTTGGGAGTTTGATGTGGGAAAGTTAATAGTCCCTGGGGTTTTCATGGACACAAACTTATTAATCCAAATTGTAGAGACATATGATGATGTTTCTAGGGTTTTGAGGGATATAAATGGTAATATATTAGTGAGCATCACACCTGAGGAAATAAGGGAAGTGTTCCAATCAAAAGATCCCTCTGTTCAAATGGAAAACATCGATTTTGATTATTTCAAAGAAGTATATAAGGCTCAAAGAAGTTACCTTAGAGGTGGGCCTTTGAGGGAATTCTTCAACAAGATAGGAGACCTGGTTGTGGTAGGCCCTAATACACCAGAGCCATTCAAATTAGATTATTTCAACTCAAAGGCTAGAGGAATGTACAGTGCCCTGAGTCATATTTTTGGAGAAGATGAAGAAACAGTGATGCCTATTCACTATATGTTTATGATGGTTCAAATTCTTCATCCACACTTGGCTATCATTTTTGATTTTGCCACCCATCTTGCTGAACTAATTCACCAGGGTCTAATAGGTAAAAAAAATGCCAAGGGAGTCGGGCCATTTGGATGGTATTCCATGTTAATGCATATGATCCTGTACAAAAATGTTGAATATTTTGAGAAGGAGATGGATCTAACGAGGTTTAAAGATGATGAAGAGATGCCTGTCCAACTGTGGAGTGCAAATCTGTCATGGGACAGGAAGGAGGCCAGTTTCATCACCTTTGACAGGTGTTTTGCTTTCAGGCTAAGAGCATTATTGTTTTCAGATAATCCAAGAATTCACAGAGGATTATTGAATCTTTTAAGGCCAAAAGATTTGTTAAAAGTGTTTAGATAGTACACAATTGGGGTGACATCATTTTATACCCTGTTTCAACAGTATTCAGAGTTTATGGTTTCAGAGGAGTTCCCAAGTATACTCCCATATTAGGTCCCTCTAAAAGTAGGCATTGCAGAGATAATTAGACAAATTGGTGGCCTGCAAGAGGAGGCATTGACAGGGAAAGGGAAAGGCACTATCTTCCCTACTATCACAATTGTGCATCAATTTGTTATCACCAAAGGGGGATGGAAACACTTGAATAAATACCTTGAACCCTATCAAATGACAACATCAGCGGTGAGATGTGCTGATACTGAAGGATTCATCAGTGATATGTTTAGAAAAAGAACAAAGTGTCTAGTATTGGATCATCAATTTAACTTTCCAAAGGACATTATCCGGAATGAATTCAATTTACTAGAACAGGAGATTAAGAAAGAAAAATGGTTGGTCTACAAGAAGACCTTGGATTTTGTACAACAATTTGATAAAGGATATGATCCTTTGAAAGAATTCCATCCTTGGGCCAAGCAGATTGATACATTAATGTCTTTATTTGAGGATTTTATGCAAACACTGAATCAAAAGAAAGAAGTAGTAATGAAGGCAGAAGGTAGAGCTAGAAAGGGCCAAAGGCTCTTTTGAGCAAATCTACACATGGGAGGATTGTTCCACCAGGAAAATATGTACTACATCAGAAACAAGGGTACAGTATGGTAGTGCAGAAGGGTGAAACATCCCATAGAGGCCAGTCTCAAACATAGGTATATGACAAAGAGGTTTCTACCTCAAAAGGGAAGAGGGCCATAAATGAAGAATCTAAATCAATGCCGGTCCAAAAGAAGCAGAGAATAGGAGAGGAACAACAATTGGAAAACTTATATTCCCCCTCCCAATCCCCATTACATATGGATGAGCAAGCTGTTGCAGAACAATTACTGCAAATGGGAGATGCAGGACAAATTTTTATAACATCCCAAGAGTTACAAGAAGGGATGCTAGAGGCTCCTAGGCACACTGAGATGGATTTGACCACTGCTGAGTTTGCTGGCAAAGAATTGGATCCAATTACAAAACAAGCCAGTGATGAGTTTATGTCAGATGACAAATTTGTAAAGGCTAGGGCATTTGTTCAGTTCCTATGGAGAATTCACATTAATGAATTCAAAGAAAAATGTCAACAAAGGCAGAAGAATCAACTTGATAAGAACAAGGATGAAATTGAAAATGAGGTAAAACAGGAGATGATAGCCAGGTTTGATAAAATTACTCCTGAAGAAGGTAGAGAGCTAGTCAGGAAAGAGGGAGTGCTTATCTTACCTGAATGGGACATAGCCGATGCTGTGGTATTTGATGCTGTTAGAAAAGAAACCAAATCCGTGCATGCCACTGAGGCAAAAACTCAACAAGCATATAAAGGGGTTAAGTTTAGCGAAGACCATGCAACATTAGTAATGTGGTCATTGAAAAAGAGGGAACAAAAAAGGATTAATGAAAACACTCAGGTTGAGTAGGCAGGCAGTCTGCTGGTAAAAAGAGTTACAAAAACCTCTGGGGTAGAGGCAACAAGCATAACCTTGGAGATTGCAAAATTTGGCCTGAAGGTGGCAGAAAAGCAAGAGGAAGAAATTCAAAGTCTAAGAACCAAGCTAGAAACAGTCTTGTAAGGATTGAAATCATTGGAGAAGGACAGAAAAAATGCCAGATTAGAGGGACAACAATCAGCCCAAGTTTCTCCACAAAGGGTGATAACACAGGACCCACATCAACCTTTTTCATCTAGCCCTATTATAGAATTTCCTCCTTCCCCATACCATTTGGCCCTACTACAGGGGCAGATCTGGATTTAGAAAAAGACAAACTAGTTGCTGAAAGGACCAGATTGGAAGGGATAAGCAAGAAATGGATGAAGAAAGCATAAAGTTCAGGGAGGCACAAGCACAGGTGCAACAGAAATATGAAGATAAGATAAAGGCTACACTTATGCATTTTACTGATGATCTGAATCCTCCCTCTATTTACCTGCATGGTAAGGAAGTTATAAGCATAATAGATCCTTTCAATAAAGACAAAGATAAATGGGATCCAATTATGGAAAAATGGAGAGGAAAGAAAGAGGAATTGAAGTCTTTTTAGTTCTTATCTAAGAAGGAAGACAATGTGGACATTATGTTAGCTGCCACTTACAAGTGTTTAAACTTCTAGTTGATTTGGATATAAGGAGGAGTATCATCCTTAAAAAAGTAGAGACATTAAGAAAGGAATACTCCAAAACCCGTTATGAAATGTTCCCAAATTCATTCAGGAAAGATGGCAAGATAAAGAGGGAAGCTTTGTGGATGAACTAGATGAATTATGAATTGGCAACAAGGACAAAGAACATCATCACTCTAGAGAGTACACTTTTGTTTGTTCAAACTGTTGAAATTATTGAGAAGGCCAAGTTATGCTTTGGATTTTTGGAAAGAGGAAATTGAGAAGGCAAAGGTGAGTTGGGATGAATTGAAATTATTGACAAGGCCAAGTTATACTTTGGATTTTGGAAAGAGGAAATTGAGAAGGCAAAGGTCAGTTGGGATGAATTGAACAACAAGAAAGATGAGGTCATCAATTTCCCTTGGCCAATTGATGAGGTGTTCACCTCTTGGAAGGACAGGTACAATGTAGCCAACCAAGAAGAAGAGGATATTGTATGATAATCAATAGGTAGCAGTCTTCCCAACATTTTTGAACAAGACAAGCGAATGCAAAGAGCAGTATATCAGATAACCAAGGCAACAAATTCCACCTGGCAACTTCCAAACAAGTTTGAAGCAGTTACAAGGAAGCAGGCGGTCATAAGACAAAGTACTTAAAAAATCTTGCAACAAGTGGTTGTTATTTCACTTGTGTTTTTGTCTTTTGTATGAGTCATATCTTTTGTCCTTATTCCAATTGATTCGTAGCTTGTTGCAATCCTCTTCCATAAAAGGATTCCCAAGATCATTGGAAGGGGCTGAAAAATTAAGTATTGTAATCATTTTGTAAAGTTTTCAGTCAAGGGAATATAGCAGAATTGTACTAGATAGGTTTCAAGATTAGAAATAAAAGTTGGAAGATCTCTTGCACATTATTGAAGAGGTTATCTCTGATTACATCTTGTATACAGAAATATGATTCTTTAAACTTAATACAAAGATCCAGATTCCAATCTCTCCTATGGTGTTATGTCTTGAGTTATGTATTTTCTAATTCATTAGCATAGAGTTTATCTGTGTTTATGTAGTTGTTTTAGAGTTCTGATCAAGGATCTAATTAAATGATGCTCTAATTAATACATAGATTCATTTTGATATTCACTAGGATCTTATAAGTAGTATGGGCTTGGGATAGTTGTGTTTATGGCGTGGAATCTCTGATAATAATTGACTTCTGCATATCGTATTTTTTTTAGAGTATGGCCCAATGGATAAAGCACTGATCAAAAAACTGATAAGTTCCATATTGTTGCATGTCTAGTTATATATTGGCTATGTTTTTGCAAACACAAACATAAAATCCATTACGTCCTACATTTGTACAAGTTTGTTGTGATCTACCTATCTCATACTCCATTTCATGGTTGATGTTCAATGGGTAATTAGCCAGTTATCTAGTATCTCCCGGTTATGTTGAGTCTTTGTGAGATTCTTGCTTGATTAATACCATATAGATTATTTGAAGGCATTGAAGGGTATCCCTCCCTTGGTATGGCAGAACCTAAAGTGTAGAAGCATGGTACGAGTGCTTGTTAGTTAGTCCTTTTCATTACATGAAATAATAGTTGGAGTTGGCTTCTCTTTACAATTTGTATTAGAGAAAGAAAAGGTTGCTGTTCAGTCAGTACAGCATAAAAAACAAAAAAACAACCAACAGGGTCAACTGACTGTCCCTTCCCTAAAATCTAGGGATGCTCCTAGAAGTTAGGAAACCAATCCCATTGCACTGAAATTGACACCAACTGAAGGGTCATGAATAACCTCACGACTGGCACGGACTTCTAAAAGTTAGGGATATCCCCTAACATCTAGGAACTGCTCCAAACTGGCTCCAACTGCCGGTAAAGCCAAAATCCAGTCACTGTATGCACTAAATGAGTCTCTATCCATCTCTGCTAGCCTACGAGACTCCAATGATAGGCCAACTCCTCTGTCTCTGATGTCCACTCTAGAAAGGGGACATGACAGATTTCTGCTCTTATTTCCAATTTTCTATCAAGCTTGCCTAGATTAAATTTGTCTTGCATTTTTCACATTTATGAATATTTGTTTAAAGTCTTCAGAAAGTGACGTCTATTTCTGCTGTAATCTTTCCATTGCTTATTTTTTGGAGTTGATATTCATTTCTTTTTCCACTGTCATTTTGCTAAATCTATTTTTATTTGTGAAACATTGTATGTTATCTGAATTGATGTTTGGAGATGTAGTTTGTGCCATATCTAAATCTTATTTTTAAAGGTCTTGAAGTTTTTTTGGAAATCACATACTTCCCTTAATTTATTTGAGTTCGATGAAGATATTATTTTACTCATGTTTTGGGCATTACATATTTAAGATTAGTCTGGTACAGGAAATTTTCTTCCCATTCGTCTAATTCACATCACCAAGAGTATATCATTTTTGGAATAAGACATCCAAGTTAAGAGTTATTTGGAGTATTGAAGACAGAGGCCGCCAAGAGCTGGAGTAAGCAGTGGAGAGCCAAGTTTTGATCTACCACATTTTTCATGACGTGAGTCAAACTGAACAGCTTATAAGTGTGACACCTCTAGCCCTTCCACTGCTTTTTAAAACTTAAACCACCTCAATGGCTTATTTGATTGTAGAACCAGTAACTTCGGTGATAAATGGAGAAATCAAAATCTTGTAATAAGAAAATTTTTGTCTTTATGTTTGGGCACTGGCTTTCTTAGTGGCTAGAAAGATCATTAACCAATTCAATCAATGAAAGTTCATTAATTTGTGAAAACAATCACGTGCTTGTAAGTTGCTTTGGCAAACACAACAAAGGATGCAGATAATTTTGAGATGCTCTTGCCATTAGCATTTTTCTTGTAATTGACCAAGTACGCACCTTAGGGTGAAATCTACTATTGATTTTCTAAATGGAATCTTCTCTTTATTGATGTACAGTGGGTGGACTTATGGGCTATGTGAAAAGTGGGAGCTCTAAATCCCTTATTTCGGGAGGACTGTCAGCATTGGTGCTTTACTATGTGCATACTCGACTTCCTACAAACCCAGTATTTGCATCATCAGTTGGGCTTGGTAAGTGTTGCCATGGGATCTCTTTGTTTTCTCTTGGTGTTTTTGTTAAATTTTTATCTTGGACTTTGTCATCCTTATACGCTCACATAAAATCGACATTAATATTGTTTTTACACTGACATGCTTGTCTGAATGAGATTTAATGGGGATTTAATAGTGTTTGCCATTTTTAGCTGGGAGGTGCTAGATTAGTCAGTGTAAGAAGATTGATAAATTCTCCAGAAAGTTCCTCTTTAAGACTAAGACAAGTGTTCTATTTCAGGGATCTCAGTTGCTCTTTTGGTTGTAATGGGGACTCGTTTTAAGAAATCTGGGAAGATTTTTCCTGCAGGTGTCGTATCTTTGTTCTCTTTAATCATGACTGGTGGTTACGCTCATGGCATTCTACGCAGTTCCCATGCATAGGGTAGTTACAGATACTTTAGGATCAAATGTTGCTTTTGTTGACGTTTTTATCATAAATCACTCTATATATTGTCTTTTGTATATTTGGCTCCCCGGAATTCTTGGTTAAGGCATGCTTTTGAACTTTACATGCAGTGGAATAGAGGCCAAACATATGGCAGTTGAGTCAAAATGGTTGCAGTCAGCAATACTTTGCTGGCCATTTAAACTGTTGTTGTTCATCCAATATTGTCTCTTAATAAATCATTGGTTTTGATGTGTATCATCTCGGCTGTTCTTAGGTTGCTTCTTGATGTATCCAAAGTGGTCCGTTTAATTTTCTTTATTATTTCAAGTTGAGAGTAGAATTTACAAAATTTTGTACAATGCTCTCTCTTATGATTTTATTCGGCTGAATCACTATCTGTTACATTGGTTTTTGCTCGTTTGTTATATTTTGCTAATAGTATGCTGGCCAACTTGTGTATTAAGCAGTCCAAGATACCTGCATATTGTGCAGCTCATGGGTTAAAACTTAAAAGCAGTCACTTGGAGATATGGGATACAAGGACACAGGTTTGGAGATAATTTTAGAACAGAATATACAGAAATGCTTATTGAAGATACATATAAGAAAGTTATATATATATATTACATAGGCATGTTCATGGATATATATATATATAAATAAAGTTATGGATATGTTATGTAGTAATCTTCATCAGAAGATACAGGCATAATTACGGGAATCCCATTCCTAAACTAGAGTTAACTAGCGACTAGTAAAATCATGACGAGTTATTTTTACCATAAATGGATGTGAAATGAATTCCAAAATGGAAATCATTCATTGGATTATACACCGGTTGATTCCTCGAGGTATATTTTTGACGGAAAACAACTTTGGTCAAATTGGGCAAAAACCATTTTGTACCAAAGTTTGGAAGCATTGTTTCCAACTTATGGGGATTTGTGCTTCATTGCAATATTATATGACCATTTCATCCGATTCACCCAGAACTTTGAACCTGAACTCAAGTACTCAGGTGTGCCACACCCAGGGAGTTGGTTGTTGTAGTTTATGTTGGTCTCCTTGGGGCTCTGTATTCAAATTGTTGTGTCATATTTAGAATCTGAACACTTCTTTTGAGCTCATCATATTTGAAAGCGGGCTTCAATATATATTGCGAAAATGCCACCCCCGTCACCCCCTTCTCTGCCCTCTCTAAATATTGACGTTTTCCACTACATTTTACCCAGGACAAATATTAAATAATGATGAATGCCTAATATTATTGGAATTATATGTAAAAAATCAAATATTTGACGTATGGTACTATTCTTAAAATCTGATGATGTAAATGTTTCGTCACAGATGTTGAAACTGATTCAACAAGGTGCTGGAACTTAGTGCTCACTGGGATTGAAATATTTGATTTTGTAAACTGTTTCTTCTTTGCTTAGGTTAACATATCCAAGTACAAATCTGATCTCCATAGTGCAGTCTTGAATTTGCTCACAAACTTAAAAAGTAACTGAAAGGTATGATTCAACTATGGCCTGTTGAGTTTTGCTGGGTTCAATTTTTGATGTCTGCATGTGCATGAAAGTAGGTAGTGTTTAGGAACACCTTGGGGAATTTATTAGATCACAAGGGTTAAGCTTTTAGTCAGACCTTTAGTGGACTGGCTTTAAGGATATGAGACATGCAAAAAAAACAAAACATGCAATTGACCTAGAATGAGCTGATGTAATGCTTCTAAATTCCTTTTATTCTTTAGCAAATTGAATTCTAGATGCCCTCAATAGATTCCGTAGATGATTTCAAAATGAATTAATGAAACGTCCTTAAATGCCACAACTAAGCATACAAATTGTGCTAGGTCAGCTTACAACATCAAGTAAGTGAGCTGGTGAGTAGTAAAATTTAAAAGTAAAGGTTTCTTAGTTGTTTGTAGTGACTTAGGTCAAGCTTACAATTATTGAATCGATTCAGGGTACACAAAATGGACCTAGGGATTAGAGTCGAAATTTTGGGGATTAGTGATGATGGGATTAGGATATGGGAATGCTTTGAGCCAAATTCACGCAAGAAATGCCACTTATTGCATTTAAACAAATAAATGTGGGCTCAAAATTAAGCGAGAAGTGCATAAATATGCTAAGTTTCACACCATTATATATATATATTTATTTATTGAAGGAAGAATCTCTTTTACATAAATTTTGGATAAATATTAAATAATAATCAAATAACGAAAGCATTCAAACTTTATTGTCGTTTAAACAAGCATGGATTGATATTAAAAATAAAATAAAAAATAATGAACAAACAATTGGAGTGTGCTATCATACAAGATGACTAAGTGATGTCTCTAGATGCTATATCTATAGCCGCAAATATCTAGCTTATGTTTGGAGTGAGTTATGATTGATATGACTAAGTGATGTCTCTAGATGCTATATCTATGGCCGCAAATATCTATCTTATGTATGGAGTGAGTTATGATTGATTGCAGGTTGACAGGGTGACAGGTTAACAGGAAGAACAAGATGTTGGCACAAATATAATGTTTTGATGATTTTGTCAATAGTGTTTTGATTCTTATGTTGTGGTCATAATATGTGTATCTTGGATATGCCATGAGGTTGTGGTTACGACAACATCATGTTTTGATGATCAAAAGGAAAAGTTTCAAGTGACAAAAGGTCTTGTTCAACAAAGAGTTAAAGGTGTTCTTTAGAACAGTTAGTTAGATCCTTGACTGGTGATGTTGCACCGTATTGTTGTAAGTGTTTATGTGTTGGAGGGTTCATGGTGTTGTTGCTGATGGATGAGGATTATTGAGTTGATATGTTTGTGATCGTTGAGATCGGATTTATTGGAGGTTATGCAAGTACATTGAAGAATGTATTTTGATTTGACTTTTCTTTGTCAAATCAATGTGTGATGAATTAGAAGGCTAACCTAAGTTTGTTAGAAAGTGTTCTAGGTTTGTAACACATTTTAGGGCTATCTCATTGCGTAGGAAAGATTGTAAAATGTTTTGTAAGGTGGTTATTTTCCCTAATGTACTTGTATTGTATAAATATGTAAAATGTTGAGATAGACAAGTGTAGATCGTGGATGCAGAGGTGCAATCAAGAAAGAAGACAAAAGAGAGAAAATTGTTCGTATTTGTAATAGAGATTGAGCTTGAACTAGATCTGTATTAGCAAAGGAAGTGCTACTTTCTCATATTATTTACTTGTTGATTCATAACAACTTCATCAAGATAAATCCCTTAATCGGGTAGATCCTAAAATGTCTGAATTGTAAATCCTTTAATTAGGTGACTCTTTAATTAGGGTTTTAAATCCTTTAATCAGATTACTCATAACAAGGTAAAGCTCCTAACAGGGCTATAGGTAAATCCCTTAACCAGGTGACTCTTAATAGGGTCTTGCTTTTAATCGGGCATTATTGCAAGTTTGTAACATGGCTTAAGCTCTTAACCGAGTGTACTTCAGAAGAGTAGATTTTAGTGGGTGCCATCCCCACATGTGGTTTTCACCCAGTTGGGTTTCCACGGGAAAAACTTTGGCGTCGTTTTGTTGCATGATTGTGGATGTCTACTCTTATTGCTTAAGTTTTTCATGCAATGAATACTTATTGATGCAAGTGATTGAATGGTTAATGATAAGTTGGAATTGTTAGATTACTGATTCACCCCCCCTCTTAGTAATCTTGGACTTGATAATACTAACAATTGGTATCAGAGCCTTGGTCTTCTTTGTGGTAAGCCTAACATCTTGAGAAAAATATCAAATGATGAGGAAGGAACCTCCCAAGTTTTCAAAGGATAACTACCTAGTATGGTGTAATAGAATGAAGTTATACCTAAAGGTTGTGGGACCACAATACTAGATGCATGTCACAAACAGGTATGCCACCCCTACTGGAACTCTCACTGCAAATGAACTAAAATAAAAATAGGAGGATACTCAAGCACATGAAGCCGTTGTAAGTATTCTATTTGATGTTGAATATGTTGATGTTCGTGAACTAGAGATTGCTTATGATGTCTAGGAAAAGTTGAAACTTATCTATGGTGGAGATATTCATGTGAAGAAAGCTAAGGAAGACAATCTTAGAGGAAAATATGATGACATGAAAATGGTAGGAGAGAATATTGCACAATACGGGCTTAAGAATAAAAGAAGTGGTTAGTGCTATTAAGGTGCTGGTGGAACTATTGAAGAAGATGTTGTGGTAAGTAAAATGTTAAGAGACTTATTGCTTGCTTATGCCATTAGAGTGTGTGCTATAAATGAGCTGAGAACACTTGATAATGTTACTATAGATGGAATGACCGGTAAGCTTATTGCATTTGAGTTGAATAACTATGATAACAATATTCCAAGAGTTGAAGTTGCTTTCAAAGCATCATTGTCTAATGTACTGACAAGGAAAGGTAAGGAAACAAGTCTTGATACTGATCATATGTCAAGTTATGCCAAGGAACTTGAAGTTGTCTTGGAAGAAGAAAGGAAACAAGAGGAGTTTGAAGCTCTACTAGCTAAGATATTTCCAAAAGGGATTGGTAAGTACAAAGGTAAATTTCCACTGAAATGTTTCTCTTGTAATAAGATTGGACATATTGTTGCTAGATGTCCTAATGGTGAACAAAAGGATAAGTTCAGAAGATTTAAAGGAAAAGAGAAGAAACAATGCTTTGTTGCAGCGGATGAAGGTGTTACCGATGAAGAATCATGAGACAACGAGGAAGAAGAGTTTATATTTGTTGCAGTCAAAGAAGATCCATTTGAAGGAGAAAAGACACTGGTTTCTCATATAAGACATAATGATGAATGGATTATAGACAATAGGTGCTCACATCACATGATCGGTGATAAGAGTAAGTTTATTAAACTTGATGAGTTTGATGGTGGTGTGGTAAGGTTTGGTAATAGTACACCTTGTTTGGTTAAAGGTAAAGACACTATTTCTTTGAATGGAAAGAGTAACATTGATGATGTTTATTATGTGGATGGTCTAGCACATAATATGTTGAGTGTGAGTTAGTTGAATGATAAAGATTATATATTGGAATTCAAAGGTGGAGTATGCAGAATTATTGGAAGCTCTGGTGATGAAATTGCTACTGGTAGGCAGACTAGAGGTAATTTATTCCATTTGAATACTACCATGAACAGTTGTTTGGTTGCAAAAGTTGAAGATAGCTGGTTATGACATAGAAGGTTTTGTCATGTAAAATTTGATAGTGTGATCAAAGTAAGTAAAACTAACGCAGTTAGAGGATTGCCTCAATTAGTCAAACTAGACAACATGTTGTGTAAAGAATGTCAGTTGGGTAAGTTAACTAGTTCTACTTTCAAGAGCAAGTCCTTTTAATCTGAAAGAATACTTGATTTAGTGCATACTGATCTTTGTGGTCCTATGAGACAAAAGAGTTATCAAGGCGAAAGGTATTTCATACTATTTACTGATGATTATTCTAGAATGATGTGGCTAACTTTCTTGAAGGAGAAGTTTGATGCATTTTAGAAATTCAATGCATTCAAAGATTTGGTTGAAAAAGAATTAGGTAAGAGTTTGAAATGTTTAAGATTTGACAGAGGTGGTGAGTTTACTTCTGCAAAGTTTGTTAAGTACTGTGAAGATAATGGAATCAAGAGACAAATGTCTGCTCCAAGGACATCACAACAAGACAATGTTGTAGAGAGAAGGAACAAAACCACAATGGATGTTGCAAGGACTATGTTGATTCAAGGAGATGTACCGAAGATGTACTGGAGAGAAGTGATCAATATTGTTGTCTATATGCTAAACCGGGTACAAGTAAAGAAAGGAACAAATAAGATGTCCTATGTGTTGGCTAAATATTTTGCTAGTCACTAAAACTACAACTTGTAAAACGTGTGTTTTAGGCAGCAGTATGTGAGATTTCTCTCTCCTCTCAGCAATAGGGGAGGTTCCCTTCTTACCGAGGTTCCCTTCTTACCGCAGGTGGCTTCAAGTAGAACTGAACTATAACACATATAGTTCACTTTGCAACAGTAATACCAGTGACTCGATGATTGACTTAAGAACAATCAAACGAGGCAACAGTTGATTCATCTAAAGATGAAGTGATACAATGAGCTCAAAGTCTCCTGTCCTCACCTCAAATAAGTACTCTAATCTATTGTCCAATACTGAAACCCAAAGTCTTCAATCCTTGGATTATATCAGCCACTAGTTTCTATAGTAACCTCGATTTCCTGAAGCACAAAGTCTTCAGAAAACTTGGATTAAAACGCTCAAATGATATACGCAAGATAACTATTAACTTGAGAAAGGATTGACCAATGCGACATAAGAACACACTCGTTAATTTTCAAAACCAACAACACAAAGTTTGCCAATTCTTGTTCCTTTATTCAAATGCTCAACTTTGCACAATGAAACTCAAAGTTTTCAGAATACAAAATGATTGCCTATAGCTTTCTTGCCCACAACAAAAGATGAAACTATTTACAATGAGCTATCTCCTTTATATAGGAAAATAGAAGAGAGAAAAGTGGAGAGAAAAGGGGAAACCCTTAACCACTTTGACTTATTCAAACCTTATCCCTAACTAACTAACGTTGACTTATTCAATGCTGCAAGACCTAATGTACTTGCAACATAATTACATGAGACTACTTTACATATTATTGTGTAATCTGTCAAAGATTTTACACTTTTACAAAATGCATAAGGAAAGCATCTGAGTGTTTGACAAGACACGACATCTATTTGCATCATCCTCTGTCGGTCTTTATGTTGCTACAAGATGCCTGATGAGTGATGTGTTCTGGTTTGGTGAAAGCATCTCGAACTGAAGTATGAACTTGCACCCTTGATTGTTCTGCATCATAGTGGTGATTGCTGGGAAGCATCTTTGTTTCTCT
>MU223836.1:1714558-1738796 GCA_018584345.1 Thuja plicata | reverse complement strand
AAATCAAGATTTAAAAACCCAACACAAGACCAAGAAAAACCAAACAAAGGATCACCTTGAAGAATTTAACCCACAAAATTTTCCGTAGGGTTGCCCCAATTTTGTGAATACAAAATTGAGGACAACACTATGAGCTATGGTATGGTCACTCACCTAGTGTTAAGTATTTTTCAGTCTTTGGTAGTAGATGCTACATTAAGAGAAATGATGACATTGGCAAGTTTGATCCTAAGAGTGATGAAGGTATTTTTTGGGTTATTCTACTAAGAGTAAAGCACACAAGTGCTTAAATAAAAGAACTAACAAGATGATTGAAAGTGAAAATGTAAAGGTAGATGAATACCTTGAAAAATCTGGTGATTCAAGCAAGCATAAAACAAAGGATTACTAAGAGATTGTGTATATTGAAGCAAAAGTGCAAGTACTATCAGATCAAAACAATGAGAGAGAAGTTATTCAACTGGAAGAAGAAACTCCTAGACCTGAATCGGTTATACCTAGGTATGTAAAGATGCATCATTTAGTTGATCCGATTTTAGGTGATACTTTTGCTCCAGTAGAAAGACTAGAAGGAGTAAGAATTCTATTTGCTTATGTTGCTTACAAGAAGTTCAAAGTATTTCAAATGGATATCAAGTCATCCTTCTTGAATGGAATTCTTGACGAAGTCTACATAGAACAACCTGATGGTTTTGCATTGACAAAGGAGAAGGACATGGTATGCAATTTACAAAAGGCACTATATGGACTGAAACAAGCTCCAAGAGCATTGTATGAAAGGCTACATTCCTATCTTATCCAAATTGGTTTCAATAGGACAAGCGATGCTAGTAATGTATATCTTAAAATTGAAGGAGGTAAATTGTTGTTAGCTGAAGTTTTTGTTGATGACATAATCTTTGGAGGTAATCATGAGATGAGTCTAGCTTTTTCTGAGGAGATGAAGAAGGAATTTGAGATGTCATTGATTAGGGAGATCAAATTCTTTATTGGATTGCAAGTTTCACAACTTAAGAATGACATATATATCAATTAATCCAAATATGTGAAAGAAGTGCTTAAGACTTTTGGTATGGATGACTCCAAACTAGATGGAATCCCAATGGTAACAGGTTGTAAATTGTCTAAAGATGATGAATTTGATGCTACTTTGTATAGATCTGTGATTGGTAAGCTGCAATATGTTGTTCATAGTAGACCATATATTGCTCAAGCAGTTGGTATAGTGGCTAGATTTCAATCAACTCCTAAGTAATCTCATATAGTTGTAGTGAAGAGGATATTTGGATATCTAAAAGGGACAATTGATTATGGTCTGTGGTATGCTCATGATGGTAATTTTTCTTAGAGTGTATTTACTAATGTTGTCTGGGCAGGAAATGTTGATGATAGAAAAAGTAAAAGTGGTGGTGCATTCTTTCTAGGTGAAAGGCTTGTGTCGTAGACAAGCAAGAAGAAGAATTGTATCTCACAATCTACATCAGAGGTTGAGTATGTTGCAACAACTATAAATTATACACAGATTGCATGAATGAAACAGATTCTTGAAGGCATCAAGGAAAAGGTGACTGAACTGGTAACTATCTTTTGTGATAACATAAGTGCTATAAATATTTCCAAGAATCCCGTGATGCATTCCAAGACTAAGCACATTGAAATTAAGTATCATTTTTTAAGAGAGAAAGTGTAGGAGAAAGAGGTAAAGTTGGAATACGTACCAACAAAGAAGCAAAGAGCAGATATATTCACCAAGCCATTATGTAAGGATACTTTTGAGTACATTAGAGGTAAGCTAGGGGTTATGCCCCTACCTGAACAAAACTAAGATGTTGTAGGTGCATCAATCTAGTGAATTTATTGCCATATCTTTCATTGTGGATTGATGAACATGGGACTACTCCTTATGGGGAGTGGTAAGGCAGAGAAGAAGACAGTGA
Source organism: Thuja plicata (assembly GCA_018584345.1). Taxonomy (NCBI): domain Eukaryota; kingdom Viridiplantae; phylum Streptophyta; class Pinopsida; order Cupressales; family Cupressaceae; genus Thuja; species Thuja plicata. The sequence continues at coordinate 1,736,859 of MU223836.1, read as the reverse complement.
AAGTGTATTGGGCTTATTGCATCTTTGACATTGTTGTCAAAGGGGGAGAAGATAATAAAAAAATATATAAGAGAAGAACAGAGTAAACATGTTTGGGAGAAGAGTAGAGAAGTACCATAGATCATAGAACAGAAAAGACGTCTCAGCTAAGGGGAGCAGTTTTTGGTATCTCGATTAGCTAAATGATTACTTGGTATTGTTTGTGTTGCCATCAATGCCGAATAGGGAGATTGTTAGCATAACTGATGTTGAGCTTGTTGAGATGTTATGTGTTTGGTAAGATGCTCAATTATGATGCTGATGTTGTCACTGATTTCAACTTAGTGTCTGTTGGTATTGTTATGCTGATGTATGTTCAAGAGAGATTGAATTCTGAGTTGTAGAGAGAATTGGAGTGTGCAATCATCTAGGACGACTAAGTGATTTCTCTAGATTCTATATGTATGACCGCAAAGATTTATCTTATGTATGGAGTGAGTTATGATTGATTGCAGGTTGACATGTTAACAGGAAGAACATGATGTTGCACATGTAGAATGTTTTGATGATTTTTTCAATAGTGCTTTGATTATGATGTTGTGGTCATAATATGTGTATCTAGGATATGTCATGAGGTTGTGGTTACAACCGCATCATGTTTTGATGATTGAAAGGCAAATTTTCAAGTGACAGAAGGTTGTTCAACAAAGAGTTAAAGGTATTCTTTAGAACAGTCAGTTAGATCCTTGATCGGTGATGTTGCACCGTGTTGCTGATGGATGAGGATTGTTGAGTTAGCATGTTTGTGATTGTTGAGATCAAATTTATTGGAGGTTGTGCAAGTACATTGACACGTTTTAGGGCTAGCTCATTGCGCGGGAAAGATTGTAAAATATTTTGTAAGGTGGTTATTTTCCCTAATGTACTTGTATTGTAAAAATATGTAAAATGTTGAGATAGACAAGTGTAGATCATGAATGTAGAGGTGTGATTGAGAGGAAAATAGAAGAGAGAAGATTGTCTGTATGTGTAGTAAAGATTGAGCTTGAACTGGATCTGTATTAGCAAAGGAAGTGCTGCTTTCTCAAATCATTTACTTTTTGATTCCTAATAGCTTCATCAAGCTAAATCCCTTAATCGAGTAGATCCTAACAGGTCCGAATTGTAAATCCTTTAATCAAGTCTCTTTAATTAGGGTTTGAAATCCTTTAATCAGGTTACTCCTAACAGGGCTATAGGGAAATCCATTAACTTGGTGACTCGTAACAAGGTCTTTCTTTTAATCGGGCATTATCGTAAGCTTTTAATAGGGCTAAGCTCTTAACTGAGCGTACTTCAGAAGGGTGCAGATTTTAGCGGGTGCCATCCCCACACGTGGTTTTCACCTAGTTGGGTTTCCACGGGAAAATTTTTGGTGTTGTGTTGCATGATTGTTGATGTCTACTCTTATTGCTTAAGTTTTTCACGCAATGAATGTTTATTGATGCAAGTGATTGAATGGTTAATGATAAGTTGGAATTGTTAGATTACTGATTCACCCCCCTCTCAGTAATCTTGGACCTGATAATACTAACACAAACATGTAGGCATGAATAAAAATATTAAAATATTGAAGCTTAATACGCTAACATAAGATATGAAAGATAGCTCGCACGTTAAGATCTTCTTTCCACGTTACCACGAGACCCCAAAAAGGCCATACATAAGATAAGTATGTAACATAATTACCAAAATATAAAACTTTGAGGTACATAAAATGTATTCTAGTGCAACTTTGTTCTGACTTCATCGGCGTAGCATACCTCATCAAAATCAGTCGTCTTCTCCTTCTTGGTAATGTTAGCTATGCCGATAGATTTTATTGGTGAGACATGTCGATAGACAATATGATCTCATCCTGCTTCTATTTTGTGCTTTTGTTCACCGATATAACCAAATATCTCTCTGTCGATATTTTCATTAGTATGAACGGCAAAGTACTTATGTCAATGCTGTGTAACATGATCTTCTATTCAATTAGCCCATTTGCGCCATGTTTTCATCAATGAATCTCATTGATTCCTATGCTAATATGTTATAACCTGCATATATGAATACAAAATGTGGTCGGGGTGACATGAATGTTGTTATGCCGATATGGTTTTCTTCTTGTAATTTAGATATGTATGTGGGTAATGGGCTCTGAATACAGATAGTTCATGGGTATTTTATGAAAGATGATGGGCTTATTGACATTGTGATACTAGGTTTTAAAGCTTGGAAAAGGATATTTCATGTTTACTATCAAGATTTATGGGACACTAAATTTGCAAAATTTAGAGTCCCAACAAACTCTATTTGGGGATGTATGCCTCTTGTGGGCATATAGAAAGAATCCAACTATCACTGGTAGAAGAAGACTGGGTGCCTTATCCATTGGGCTATGGAGTCACTACACATTATTTCAAAAATTGAATCACACTTTATTTGGTGGCCCTAAGGCACCAAATATATAGAATCAACACTCGCCTCTGTCAAAAACCTTGTTTTTATCGCATTGTACTGACATCAATCTAAAAATAATTCTGAGATATGCTTGGTAGAAAATGATGGAATCTCTCATCAGTCTATAATGCTCAACACCATCATCACTGATCTGTATCTTTATTTCAAGGATATGTTGAGATTCACGATTCAACTCATGTTCCTTATAACATTCTACTCTTCCATAAATTACATTGTAGCCCCTTTTTCCATCAACATTCATGAAAACACATATCTCTGGGCTTAACACAAATTCTGATTTAGTTACAACATCATTCATACTCTCAAAAAGATTACTACCCAACTGCAAATTCATATTTGATAAAACACTAATGGATCTATGATCATTGTCCCTGCTATGAAAATCAAGCAACTTTACATCTAAATATGTAATATCAATAGTGTTCAACTCATTATAGCCTTTTGTTTGTTTCTTCATTATTAGACATGAGCCCACATTGTTTTTTATATTGAAAGTATGACAAATGAATGGAGGAGAATGATCATAATCAATACCATTACTTGAAGGAGTTCCTTGTGTTTGTCTTACATGCTTCTATATGAGGAGTTCCAATGTCGTTATCTGGAGTTCTTTGATTTGAAGCATCACTCATTACTTCAATTTTATCATTAAATGTTGTACATGACTTCATTTCATTTTTATATAAGTCATCTTGATCACATGAAGTAATTTTTTCTTCCTCATATAAAGGATATCAAAATACATAAAAAATATTTTCAAAATTACATTGCCAAGGTATCATATGATCTTCCTTCATTTTTGTATTATAAAAAGGATTTAAAAAAAAAAAAAAATCATTTTTAGATATACATACCCTCTTATCTTCTTTGTCATTAATATAAGTGTTTATATCATCCATAGTATCATCATAGTTAAGATACGAGCATGTATATTCTCCCTTCCATGTTCACTATATTCATCATGTTCACTGTAGGTATTAAATAACTGTAATCACATCTCATTATTAAAACTTGTAGTAGTATCTTTAGGATCTGGCTCCCAGTTATGAACATCATTATTACCCATGAAACAAAGGTTATTAAGATCATTCACCTCTTTTTTCCTTGATTTATTTGTATTTCGTTCATATATATCAAAGTTACTATGAGATGGACATATTTTTTATGAATGAATTTTGTGAATATATCTTTGATATTCTTTATCTAGCAAATCTGAAATTTGTTCACTACTGAGTGAACATAATTTCTCATTTTCTTCATTATTGGTACATACATCAATTGTGTCAGGTGTGTCATCACAGTACTCATGTATTTCATCAGTGTCCTGAGTTTGGCAATCTTCCTCCAAAGTGTGACAATGGTTTTCTAAAACTCCTTCATCATCACAATTACTATCCTCACATATCCGCCCTTCATTGATTACTTCATCATACGAACAATCTAAAAAAATTCTGAAGTCATTTCCGGTGTATGTCTTTCTGCATGTTGATCACAATATACATCTTCATGAGATGCAACTTCCTCATGAAGCATATGAACATACCCCTGATACTTCAACACATCTAAAAGGTGTTCTCTAATATCTGCATTTAGGGAATCTTTAACCTTTATGGCTTCATCTATTGGTAATGATTTTGAAGCACTCAATAATTTTATATCTTCTATTATATTTTTTATGTTTCTATTCAATGTACTTAGTATCACAGAGTCAATACTACGATGATCTGACTTACAATCTTCTTGCAATCCATCTTGGTACTAGAGTGAACGAATTGGGGGATTAATGGTAGATGCATATCTTCAATAATACCATAAAATTCATTTATAAACCACCATTCCAACTCTTCACAGGATGAAATACATCACAATGGTAGTAAATTGTAAATTTCATCAGCAACACCTACCAATGATCTTGTAAAGCATTTCACGATTTCATTTTCTGCATTAATCTAAAAATCTTCAACAAATTCATAAAATGCCTTCAAATGTCTAATTGTTGATTCATCTTTCCTACCATGGAACTGTGGTATACATCCTCTTTGACTTGGATAATCTGGAATGTCACTGAAATTTAGCGACTCATATATTTTTCTCTGTGTTTGTGTTTGACATTGTGAGTAATGTACTTCTGAATATGGGACTTCATATGGATAGTGATACATGTTGAATGCCTATGATTGTTGCAACTATTTCTTATTTTCATTAGGTTCCTTTTTAATAGAGTTGCCACCTCTTTCTAAAAGGAATAAAATTATTTTCCTTTAGCAGACTCACTTTGACTGATTTCAAAATATTGTTTTGATTATTTTCAATTGTCAGAGTCGCCACCTCTATACGAGGAATATGTATACTTGTATAGTCCTAAAAAGTTAGCACCCATTAATTTGGAAGCTCTAGGAACTATTGGGCCCCATTTTTGTGCTCCTTAATTTTGGATGCATTTATGCTTGATTTCACCACTTTTCTCTCCATTTTTCCCTGAGCCTCTTAATACTTCTTGAATCCCGCAAAATCTTCCTTGAAATTCACCCTTCTGAGTATAGGTTGAACCTGGTTCGACCTATACCACGTATAGGTCGAACCACTTTTGACCTATACCTCGGGGGTTTAAATTTGGTGGGTTTCGAACCTGATGCAAAGTATTTTCATTTTTCCCGCCCAGTGAGGTCAGCCTTTGTAATTTGGACCCCGAAATCACTATAAAAGGAGGCCTCTTCATTTTTACATCTAGACATATACCCATATATGCAAGCAATCATGTCCAAGGTACATTTTAAGAGATTTTTGGTGATTTCAAGCAAGCAAAGCAAGGATTTGGCTCCAAGATTTGAAGGCTACCTTTCATCCATCCATTCCAAGGCATTCTCCTATTGATTTTTGTGCATCTCTCTTCCATGATGGATTAGTGGATGAATTCCCAATTGAGAAAGAGGATCCATATCCATTCTTCATTCCTCTCCTCCATTTAAGCATATCTAGCATACATACATCCATGATCTATGATTTGGCAAGTGTAGATATATTGCATTGGTGAAGACATCCTACATTCTATCAAGCAAGTATACATCTTTGTGAGTAGCGAATACGTATCCATCCATGAAGGTTTGAAAAGCAAGGTGAATACTTACATTTATCTTATTTTACATTCTTTACTTATTTAATTTCAAGTTTAATTCCTATATAGGGGCTTGACCAAGGAAAACCCCTTTCCCCCAACAATTTCCCCTTCTCTTGTGTGTAGGTGCAGATTCAGAGAGTTTCGGCCTCTTAAATTGCAAATTTGGAAGTGCAGTATCAGTCACAGTCCCGAGACCTTCAGATTCAAACCTTTAGGGTATAGGTCGTGTTGGAATGTGAAGTCATCATGCAGAACCACTAGCAGTGGTTGAGTCATAATGGAGAATCATCTAGTTGTGGTTGAGTCATCAAATGTGGTTGATTCATCACTGATGGTTTTTATGAGTCAAATTACTATAAATAGTAATTTCAACAAGTGTCATACATTTCGACAAGTGTTGTACATGTAGTTGTACGAGTCCTACTAATTTTAGTAAGTGGTCTAAAAAGGGGACTCTGCAACTTGGTTGTTATATGCAACTCAAAGTCATGTTTGTAGATACATTTTGAAGATTTTTGTAACTGTGAAAATTCTTGAGAATAATATTGAAAGATATTTTCCCATATTTTTTTTTCCTGGTATAATTTTACCAGGTTTTTCGACGTAAATTTTGTGTTGTGTATTTTCTCTTTGTAATTTTTTACACTTGTAATTTTCATAACAGGTCAAACCACCTTCGACCTATACTTGGGTATAGGTCGAACCACCTTCGACCTATACCTGGGTATAGGTTGAACCAGGTTTGACCTATTCCTACATCACTCATATTTTCACAGAAGAGAGATCCAACTTGCAGGTTTCTGAGTCCCAGTGTGTTTCCAATTTCAGTACACTCTAACAAGGTTTCTACAGATCTAAAGTTGCATCCTGTACTAGCCTCCAAGGTAAGTTCTTCCTCATCCTTGTTCCTTTTTAGCACTTACTTTGGTACACTAGATCTAATATCTTCTTGTTTATCATTGCATGAGTGCTTTCTTTACTTTACTTGCATATATTTCATTTCTATCATATCATTCCTACATACACGAATCACACATTCCTTTCAAGACTATATCATGTATTAACATCCCTTCATCTATTTGGGTTGTGCTAATCAGATTTAGTCCAAAGGGGTCACATTTTAGGGTCTCTTTCCAATGCTAATCAGATTTAGTCCAAAGGGGTCACATTTTAAGGTCCCTTTCCAATGTATCATGTATTAACATCCCTTCATTATGATTTCACCATATACATTTTGGTGAACCCAACACTTTCATGCTTTATACCTTTTTATTGGGTAGTTAAATATTCTTTGTGCTCTTTTGCATCTTCACTTTGTATGCATCTAGTTAGCTCTTCTTTACATTACATAGCTAGCTTTACTTTATATACATCATAGATTATCTCTTTCATGCTTTGTCTAGATAGAGTTTCCTTCTCATATTTAGATCTACTTTGTATCCTCTTTGTTTTGGTTACATGGTGTGCATTTAGATATAGGTTCTTTTGGTGTTAAATCTTCTTTCATATCTAGATCTACTTTGTATGCATTGTGATAATCTCTATTTACATTACATTTTTGCATTCAATCTTCCTTTCATTTCATTCCTTTGTGTATGAGATTTATCACTTTGAGTCCAACCTATAGTATTTCTGTTAGAAGAAGTTGTAGACTTGTGGATTCTTTTGATCCTGAACCTCCCTTCTTTCCTAGGAATCTTGATGAAACCAACATGCATCCTAATGATACCAATCCTATCATGGAGAACAATTCTTCTCATTCTTCTCATGATGAAGATGAAGCATTAAGAGTTCCTCCCACCCAAGTGCAAAAGCTTACTCACGAATTTGAAAAGTTGGAACATTGGCTAGCTCAAGAGAATCATAATCCTAAAGCTCTTTAAGTTGTAGAAGGCTTAAATAAACTCATTCATAATGATGAATATGGCCTTAACCTCTTGCGTGACATTTCACATCTTATTAATTCCAATGTTAAACCTCTTATGAAATGTGTTCAAGAATTAGACTATGTTCCCCCTACTACAAGTGTTGAAACTTCTTTGCCCATCTCCACTTTCATTCCTAGTTTTTCCACTTATGCTCCACCTCTTATCACAACTTCAATCCAAACTTCTAACCCCACACATGTGAGTCTCCCTAATCCTACTCTTCCTTCTCATCCGATGAGTGTTCCATATATTTCATTGCCTTCATCTATGCCTTCTTATCACCGTGATCCTTTTTCATATCCCAATCCTACTTCCAACAATGCTCCCTTCATGCTTCTTCCAACATTCCCTCTATTTCCCACAATATTCCTAACATTTCCAATGTTTCTCCTATCATTTCTTCTACTGATTCTACCATTAATAGCTTAGCTCAAATCGTGTCTTCTTTGCAAAAACAACTTGCTTATTTGACTCAATCCAAATTCAACATTCCCTCATGCGATATTGCTAGTCCTTTGTCCATAGATATTATCCGAGTGGTTATCCCACAAAATATTGAGATTCCTCATCTTGAGACTTATAATGGTAAGGGTGATCCTGTGACTCATGTTAAAAAATTTCAAACCTTGTGTAGTGATTTCTCTCACAACTATAGGTTCATGAAAAAGTTGTTTACTAGAACCTTTCAAGACAAATCTTTGCAATGGTATTGTTCGTTGCCTTCTTATTCCATTGATTCCTTCCACAAGCTTGGTAATGCTTTTATTCAACAATTTCAAAACAACATTGGTCATCAAATTTATTTGACTGATTTGATGCATTGTAAATAAGGTGTTAAAGAAAAATTTAGTGACTTTATTAGTAGATTTAAGCATTTGCATGCTTAGATTTCTTATCTTGTGCTTGATGTTGATAGACAACACATTTTTATTACTAATTTACAAAAGGACATTAGAGATAAGATACTCCTTACTGAGTTCTCTTCCTTTTCACAATTGTGTGCAATGCTTCAATTTATCAACTTCAAGTGACTCAATTTTAGAGCAACACTCCAATGACTCCTTTTTCCGTTGAGAGGAGTGATGCCACATCCAATTTAAACAAATTTCATAAGACTAACAACTACATCAAAATCAATAAATCATCCAACACAGTTGATGAACAAGTGGCAAGAACATCCAAAGGTGTGGCTCCTTTGTCCTCTATTTTTAGACATTTTCATACTTTTACTCCACTTTTTGAATCTTTGACTAATGCGATGTTGAAGTTAATGAATGCAAATATGATTAAACTTCCTCCTATCAAACCAATTGACCCATACAAACCACCCTCTAGATTCTTTGATCCCAAAAATTTCTGTCAATTCTATCGTCAACTTGGTCATGATATTGAAAAATGTTATTTCTTGAAAAATGTGGTTCAAGACCTTATTGATTCTAATGTCATATCTGTAGATGCTGATATCAACCATGGAAATAAATTAGTTGCACCTCATAATCATAATTTACAAATATACACTAATCCTTTTCCATCTCATTGAACCAATACTATTGAGCAACCTTCTTCTTCCGTGCACATTGATTATGATGAGAAAGTTTACGAAGTCACTCATATTGTCAACCAAATTGAACATGTTCCATCTCAACCTAAACCTCAACCTCAACCTCCACCTCCACCTCCACCTCCACCTCAATCTTGCATTACCTTTGATCTTGTTGAAACAATTAAGGCACCCGATGGTCCTGTTTACATTGTCGCTAGGGTTGATGGTATTCCTTCCCGTGGTACCCTTGTTGATCCCACTTGCATGGTGAATGTGATAAATGAAGATAATATTTTTAGGAAATTATTGCATAAAGATTTCTATGATAAATCTCATGTATTGATTCTAACTTGCAATGGTTTCTTTTATCCTTCTCATGGTTCTATTTCTTTTCATGTGGAAGTTGGTGGTAAAACTTTGGACACTACTTTCACTATTATTCCTACTTCTGATTGATTTCAAGTCAAACTCTGTCTTCCTTGGACTACCTCCATGAATGTTGTGGCTTCTCCTATTCATAAATGTGTTAAATTTCATCATAATGGAGAGATCATGATTGTTAACCATGGTCTTTATTAGCCTTTTGTGCCCCAAGACTCTGTTGACCTTGATTTATTTTGGCCTTACATTCCTCAACCAACTAGAGTTTGTCTTGATTATCTTTTTTGCTCATACCAAGCCTTTAAGATTTAAAAGATTTTGTGAACTTAGAAAACCTAAAGATGATCCTAGTCGTGGACTTCTTCCTACACCACCTATTCCTCCTTATCCTTATGCTCCACTTCCTAATTCTTATATGCATCCTATTCATGTCATCTCTCAACCTAGTGTGGTGCCTTTAGTTCTTCCTCATGAAGAAGAAAATGATCCGATGGTGATTGATCATACCCAAACCAAAATATATATCAAAACCAAACGTAACCATCATGCACATGATCGTCATCGCAAACATCATGCTAGAGCCTATGAACGTGTTTCCCAAAACATTTCTTCACCTCGTACCCCTCCTCATACTTCACTTTCCTTTGACCAACCCATGATTGAGCATATGGAGGAAGTGAATTTAAATAAAGTTAAAATGAATAAACATGACAATGCTATTCATATCTTGGATTCTATTACAATTAATCTTGATTAAGAAGATACTCTTAATGATGATGTTCATGATAATAACAATGATATGCATTCTAGTGATTATGATGATATGTATAAAACTATTGATCTTGATAATGATTTACTAACTATGCTTTCACAACAATTATCTATCAATCCTAATGATAAACATAGTGACTTATCTTCACAATAGGGTCCTTGTTTGGATACTGTTCCATCTGTTGTGCTTGATGTTCCTCCTCTTGCGAGTTTTCCACCTTCCTGAAAAACTATAGACCGAGATGGAGGGGGCAGGTGATATGCTTGATTAGCTCCTCTTGCATAGTGGATCCTTTTTTTAAAATTTTTTGTTTGCTTGTTTTTTGTGATGTGTTTCCCCCGTGATGTGCTTCTTGTTATATGTCTTGTTTAGATTTCTTTAAATGACCCTTGTCGCTTCATTGGTGGAAGGTGATAAAGGAATCACAATGTCATAATCATTCTTCTATTTGTATCTTACTTCTTCTATATGTTGTACACGTTCCATTGTTCGTAAATGTGCCTTTGTGTTGTTTGTTTGGGATAATACAAAATGGTAGAACCTATTCTTTTTGGTCTCCATAATGCCGACCAAAAAGACTCTTCTTCATAACTCTTATGTGCCTTTCTTCCATTGTGTTGTATTTATACTTCTTTTGGGGAATGATAACAATTCTTTTTGACATAATTATGATATACATGAGTTATAATATGACCTACTGACCCCAGAGTTGGTAGATCCATTTCGTGCTCTCTTTTTTTTCATGTGTTCATTTCCCTTGATTTGTCCTTTCTTAGGGTCATTTCATAGTGGAAACATTTCTAGTGGATGCTTGTATGCTCCATTAAAGCCATTTCTCCCATTAAGGCATTTTCAATAGCTTTAACATGGGGGCATACACTTCGCTCACATTTTGCACACACGCACTGTCTTTTGATGATGCTTTACATTTTGGATCCCTTATAGACATACAATCCTTAAGGACTGAGCCCTCCTTTTTTTTTTCTTTTGGATCCCTTATGGACATATAATCCTTAAGGACTTATCCCTCCTTTTTCTTTTTATCCCTTATGGGCATACAATCCTTAAGGACATATCACTCTTTGTTGGATCCCTTATTGACATACAATCTTTAAGGACATATCCTAGATGGATTGACTAGCATGACATACAACCTTCTAGAAATTTCAATGCCATCTTTTGCGGCGCTTTCTTTGTGTGGTCATTGTATACCCATATATGCAAGCAATCAAGTCCAAGGTGTATTCAATAGATTTTTTGTGATTTCAAGCAAACAAAGAAAGGATTTGGCTCCAAGATTTGAAGGTTATGTTTCATCCATCCATTCCAAGGAATTTTCCTATTGATTTGTGTGAATCTGTCTTCCATTATGGATTAGTGGAGGAATTACCAATTGAGCAAGAGGATCCATATCCATTCTTCATTCCTCTCCCTCTCTATTCAAGCATATCAAGCATACATACATCTATGATCTATGATTTGGAAAGTGTAGATCTATTAAATTGGTGAAGACATCCCACATTCTATCAAAATTCAATCAAACAAGTATACATCTTTGCATGTATAGTGGATATGTATCCATCCACAAGGGTTTAACAAGAAAGGTGAATACTTACATTTATCTTGTTTTACATGCTTTACTTATTTCATTTCAAGGTTAATTCCTATACAGAGGCTTGACCAAGGAAATCCCCTTTACCCCAACAATTTCCCCTTCTCTTGTGTGTAGGTGCAAATTCATGGAGTTTCAAACTCAAAATTGTAGATCTGGAAGTGCAGTATTAGTCACCGTCATGAGACCTTCAGATTCAGACCTCCACGGTATAGGTCAAACTACCATTGACCTATACCTAGGTATAGGTAAAACTAGGTTCGAATTGCTCCTATAACACTCACATTTTCACAACAAAGATCTCCAACTTGCCAGTTTTTGGATCCCGGTCTATTTCAAGTTTCAGTACAGTCTTACAAAGTTTTTACATATCTGAAGTTGGATCCTCTACTAGCCTCCAAGGTGAGTTCTTCACCATCCTTTTTCCTTTTTAGCACTTACTTTGGCACACTAGATCTGATATCTTGTTGTTTATCATTGCATGAGTGCTTTCTTTACTTTACTTGCATATATTTCATTTCTATCATATGATTCCTACGTAAACGGAAAAGAAGGCCCTAAAATCACACATTCCTTTCAAGACTAGATCATGCATTAGCATCCCTTCATCTATTTGGTTTGTGTTAATCAATTTAGTCCAAAGGGGTCACATTTTAGGGTCCCTTTCCAATGTACATGTGTGACATGGTGGTCTACCAATGATTACCATATCGCCATATACAATACTAATCTTCTGGGTTGTTCTCTCCAATAGAGTTCACTTTCTTGTTCACCAAAGATTCTGAGTATGTTTTTATAAAAAACTTCCCCAGCAGAGTCGCCAATCTGTTGGTTCCCAAATCAACATATTGAGAAATTCCAAGACAGTTCCAAATTCCTTCTATAAACTTCTCACTTGATCCAGCCAACAAATAGAATCAATCAAAATTTATTAAATTCCTCTACACTTTAGCCTCTGCAGGACCTAGGCGGACGGGTAGACCTACTCTTCAATTTCCAAGTTGAATCTTTTTATAGCAGATTGATTGTTATATTTTACTCTGATTTGTATGTGATCTATTAAGATGACATAAGGTGTTGGAATAGATTCACTTGTGTATTTCTTTACTACCGTTGCTTACTACCTCTATCTTCAATTTTATAGTGTTGCTACTTTAACTGATTTTTAATCTTATGTATTTGATTGATTCTATCTATCTTTCTAATAGTTGATTGCTTCTATCTCTTCTTCTACTACTATGTAATTTGATTCTTCTAATCCTACCAAATTTTGATGTATAGTTGAATTTATATTAGACTTGTTCTTTATTTCATTTGGGCAATAGAGTCATCCACTTGACAATCCTACGTATAACTTTGAAACACAATTTTTAAACCCTCCCTTGGATGGATCTGTCAACTACCCAATCTCCAATACTATATAACTGTATCATATTCTTCACAGTTGGTTTAATTGAATTCAACTTTCCCTATGAAAGACCAATTAGACAAGACATAATAGGAAAAATGAATCTCAGATGTATCTTGATGTTCCAACTATGTAACAACACACAATTTCTTCACATGGTGACTTCGAGTAGCAATTATCAACCACATATAATTATAATAGAGAACTGATTTGAAAATGAGATAATCCAATCCTCAAACGAAAAGAAGAAAATTGGAACTTAATTAACTCCTCTTGAAAATATATTACATTGTGATATGATATTATAAAATATGAATTCTTGCTTGTCTTTACATTTTACACCACATATATGTGGTTGAATGATTTTCACACCCCTTTAGGGTGAAAAGACACCTTATAAAAAAACTTTTGAAAAACTAGTCAACTAATTAATTAGTAACTACCCAACATTCAAAATTTGGTTTGGTCAAAAACCCAAAACACCTCATGGAAAGATAATATTTTCACTGGAGCTTGGAAATTGGATTTTTTGAACTAGTTCTTTTTTATATTTTTATATTTAGATCATTTTTATCCTTTGTCAACACCATTTTCGAAGAAGGTCAAAATTCTAGCATTTCTAAAGCGCGTTTTCTCATGGATTTTCTTCTGATAAAAATCTTTTTGATTTGCAAACCTCATATAAATTGTCTTGATCTATCTAGTATCATTTGAATACCATTAAACTCTGTGTGCATGGTTCTCCTTGATCGATTTTTTCTTTTCGTCCAATTCCTTCAGTCTTATGGATTTCCCACAATTCATCTTGAATGCATTAACACAAGAAACAATTTACTCTGATCGTCAATTTGTACAAACTAGCTCGTGCGATGGATTGATAATCAATGTCTCCCCTTTACAAATTTTGAAATGTCTGACATGACATCTTATTCATATCACTGTAATAATCTTTGGAATACTCTGATGGAATTGTCCCATTGACGCTCCTTTATAACATATCCATTCAATCGATATAACCTTTGAAAGGTTTCATTGATCGGTTATATCCTTATGTTATCCATCGACATAGCTCTATCGATTATAACTTCTCTTAGATGCTTTAATTCTTTGTGATTTTCGTAAAGTTCATCAAAACAAAGTTCTCCCAATGTGTCATGTGTAACCACCATCTATCAACATAAGTTACCTTGACACTCTTTTATCAGTGTAGCTTACTCTATCAACAATGTCCTTTTGATGGTTTCCAATAGTGTATCCTATACCAATGAGATTCATCAATATGATTCCTCCCAATGTAATCATCGTTATAAAAATTTATTCCTCTCCTTTGATCGGTGTAACACCTCCATATTCTTGCCAATGCAACTTTGTTCTGACTTCATCGTCGTAGCATACCTCATCGGAATTGGTCTTCTGCTTCATCCTGGTAATGTTAGCTATGCCGATAGGTTTTACCGGTGAGACATATGTCGATACATAATGTGATCTCATCCTGCTTCTTTTCTATGTTTTTTCTCATCGATATAACCAAATATCTCTCTGTCGATATTTTCATTAGTGTGACTGCAAAGTACTTATGTTGATACTGTGTAACATGCTCTTCTGTTCAATTAGGTCATTCACACCATGTTTTCATCGATGAAGCTCATTAACTCCTATGTTGATATGTTTTTGATTAAGGTAAACACAGAAGGGGCCCCGAAACCCTGTACAAATAGGTCACAAAAGATTTTCAAAAAAACACTCAACAAACAAGACCACAACGAGGGTTTTACAATAGGCTCCCTCAACCTAGACAAAAAAAAGAGGTTCCAGAAAAGGAAACTAGCACCTCAACCAGAAAAAACATTGCTAGAAGAATAACACAATTATGTCTTGCAACCCTTTAGCTTCCAGCAGGCAACAAAATCAGCTGCCAACAAAGGAAAGCCCAAAATTATTTCTTCCCCTTATGGGAACTAAGAGACATGTCAAAGGAGGGCGAACGTTTTGATTTTTTTTTTTTCCTTTAACAGAAGCCCACCCATCATCCACTCTCTTGACCATTTCCTGCCTAGAGGTCGAATCAAGAATCGGGACTCCCAGGAACTGAGAGTCAAGAGATTGTCCCAAGATAGGACCAGGAGAATCCAAGGAGGCAACAATGGGAGAAGAATCAGTAGCAACCATTACAGGAGTAACCAATGAAGCATTACCAGTAAGAGGAGTAGAAGCCTCACTACCAGCAAAGCCCTAAACAACTGATTAAGTACAAGGAGACATCCCAAGGAGGTGATCAACTCCCGGGGAAGAGCCATAAGCAGTCCCAAGAGGCACATTCGTCTCAGCAATCATCTGAGAGGAAGAAACAACCTGAGAAAAACTTCTAATAGACGAATCCTTCACAACATAATAATGTTGGTAAAAGGCTCCCTTCCACCAAGGAGCATGTCTTTTGACCTTTTCCAATCCACACTGGTTCGCTAAGTGACTAGTTTTAAAACATCTCCTGCATCTGAAGGGGAGACCTTCATAATCCAAAGATTGGATCCATGACCCTTTAGAATGCTTCAACATTATCTTTTTCGGAAGACCTTTGGAAATATCCAAGTCAACCAAAATTCTAGCATAAGTTGAGTGAAGAATATCATCTGATTTCTCATCAACCATAAGGAAATCCCCCAAAGCCTCACCCACAACCTCTAGAAGAGAGTTAACCCATAAATGTAGTGGGAGATGAGTTAATCCTATGTTGATATGTTATAACCCGCATATACGAATAAAAAATGTGATAACCCGCTTATTGACAATGGGATAGTAGGTTTTGAGGCTTGGAATAGGAGATTTCATGTTTACTATCAAGATTTATGGGACACTAAACTTGCAAAATTTAGAGTCTCGACAAGACTTATCACCTTGACTATTAATTTGTGGGTATTATCTTGAGGAAAAGTGGTTTTGGATGTGGAATTTCTCAAAATATTCATGGATATTTTGTTTTTTAAATGGGGTACCATTATCTGTGATGATGGTTTAGGGTATTCCATATTAGCATTTAATATAATTTAAGATGAATTTGGATATCTTCTTGGTGGTTATGTAGGTCATGCGTATGAATTCAATCCACTTTGTAAATACTTTGTGGTTCTAATAATGTATTTATGATGATTGGTTGAGGGTGCTAGATTTTACCAAAGAGATCAAGTCCCTATTGTGAAAAGGGCCAAAGTGAGGTGAGAGGCCACAATTCTTGTGTTGGCGCATGAATTAGATCTCCATATATTTGACACTTCTGACATTTCTATATGTTAGAGAACAGATTTGTCTCCTTAATCTAAATAAAATTTATATTGACCCTACGCCTCTTAGAAGAAAAAAATCTCATAACAGTTGGGTAAGCAGAAGATACTTGCTTCCCTTTGAATTTTACGAGGTAGAGCTCGCTCTAAAAACTGTTCAATGAATTCTTGAATGAAATACAAACAATGTACTTTTAACCAAAAAGTAGACAAGGATCTCTCAAATACTCCTAGGTATTGAGGTATTTCCAAAGATCATGAATATATAATTTTTAATTTAAGGAAAACACAATTCCTTCAACTATCTAAATTGCTTGCTCGAATATCTAAGAAAGGAAATTGCATGGAAAGATGAACAACCACGACACAAAAAATAAATAATGCAGAGCGAAAGATATACCAATTCACAAAGTAATCAATATATTGCAGGTTCAAATTCAAAGATTAAAACTGAGCCTTTGCATTAATATCTTTATACGGTAAGGATCAAAGTCCAAAACATGTGCAAATCACTATATCCTTCCAATTAATTATTTCCAGAAAGAGAACTATAACTTAATAGTATTGTAAGCCAAAAGACTATGTCTAATCTAAAAATTATAACCCTTCACCAGTTCTATGCTCCAACATATATAGTTTTGCAATCTAGGAGGCCTCCCTAAAAACTCGGCCTCTCGGACTGACAACAAATCAAAATAGTTATAGAAACTAGTAACTAAATAAAGCAAACAGTTCTTATGACAACTGTCCCTTGATGAAAATAACTAAAAAGCATAAAACCACTATGTATCATCGGCTAATTTCGCTCTTACGTGGCCTCTCAAACCAGCTTCCAGCTCCTGAAGGTATTCAACACCTCTTGAGTTGGATGAGAATGTAGCCCTTTCAGACCATTCAGCTTTACTCAACACGTGTTCTTTTCCAACTTGAGCTCTTGGATTCTCTCCAATTGCTTAGGTAACTGTCCTCTATTCAGATATAGCATCGATTCTACATTTGCTATTTTGGTAAAATCTTCAGTTGTAGGCTCTTCACTTTCTCTGATAGCGTTCATGGCCCCTTCAAAAATTTTTACCATAGCATTCACGTCCATGTTTCCTTCCTCAAATTGAAGGATTCCTGACGGGTTCACTACGCTGATATCTTTTAGTGCATTAGTATGCATTTCCTTCACCTCTTTTTGCATGACTCGCATGTTTGAGATCGTGGCTTTGATCAATGGATCTTTCCACCCAATTTCTTCTTCAGTATAAACAACATGCAAGGATCAACCATTTTCATGGGGATTTCAGAGATAAATTTTGTCACTCCATATTTCTCTATTTCAAGAGCTTGAGAAACGATTGTTGAGCACTTTTCTTCATTTGACTCCCACCCTGGAATGATAGTCTGAATCTCACCAAGTAACGCCTCTCCTTCTGCATAGGCAGCTGTAAATTCCTGTATAAACGTGTTTCCCTCTGTTATGATGCCATCAACCCAACTACTCATTGCTTCTATCAAAACCCTACCTTGTTCCATTTGTTTCTACAATTGCTTGTTGTCGGCGAAGTTGGGATCAAAGTTTTGTGGGGATTGGGCCAGAGGCAATGCCCCTACATTACTAAGTGAACTGAGAAACTTAGCCATGGTTATCATGAGTTTTTTAAGCTCTCTCTTTTCCTTACCAT
Organism: Thuja plicata; assembly: GCA_018584345.1. Classification (NCBI taxonomy): domain Eukaryota; kingdom Viridiplantae; phylum Streptophyta; class Pinopsida; order Cupressales; family Cupressaceae; genus Thuja; species Thuja plicata. The sequence goes on along the minus strand of MU223836.1, from coordinate 1,718,665 downwards.
ATTTTTGAGATTGGCCGAGCATGTGATCAGCCAAAAACTTGAACAAATGGTCTCTCGTGTCCCTGTTTAGGACGCGGAAATCCATTTTCATGACCTCAAAGTCTTTTGCCTCAAGATCTTGATCTTATTCCTTTTGTTTAAAGGTTGCAATTTTAGCAGTGAATTTACCTGTAGTCGGGTCTGTGCTCAACCTAGCATTGTTTTTAACCCTCTTCATCTTTGGAGCACAAACCACATATAGTGACTATCTCTTTGACTGGCAAGGAGACTGGCTTAAAACTTCATTTTCTATTCATTGAATCGGTTAACCAAAGAGGAATCGAGCTGGAAGTCAATCTATTATCAACCAATTTAGCATGCGTCACATCTCCTTGTTCAACCTCTTGTTTATCACCAAATACATCTTGATCCTTTTTAGGATATTCAGACGAGAAGGAAATGTCCTCATCGTCGATGTCAATATCTACAAAGCTAGAGTCTAGGGAAGCCATTTGTGCACGAAATTGGGATCTAGTCCTCGACCTAGTCTGAGGTGCAGTAGGATGCCCACTTGCAACTGCTTTCTTTTTGGAAGGAGGGATATTACCTGTACTAGTAACCAAGGGGGAAGCATTAGAGGGGTTAGGAAATAACTTAACTGAGATAGGGTTCACACCAATATTTTTAGGGGATGCAGTTTTTGTCCCTTTTCGCCTTCTCTTTTTCAGAAAATCATCTATGAACCCTAAGATGGACCTAGCCCTGAGCTTGATATCTTCCTCTTCTTCTCTCATCTAGTCTATTTCTGGCAGGATGCTGCATTTGCACTGTCATAACCGGGTTCAACACTTTCAAAATTATCTTCATCTAAATCACCAATGTCGAATTTCAACCGCAGGGTTTCGATTTGAGAGATTAACAACCTAGAGTGGTCCCTTTTCTTAACCACTTCTTCATCACCCATATCCTCCCACAGGTATTCAATGTGTGGGGACATTTTCAACCAACTACCCAAACCGAAGGTCTGCCTCGTGTAACCTTTGTTGTCGAATCCCCTTCTTGCTTCATAAAACTACATGTGAAAACTCACCAGGTTACTTCCTATTACTGAGGCATCTATCATGTTGTTGTAGGTCAGGGCTCCAAGCTTGATTGGGAACATAACATCCAATTTTTCCTCTGGCAAACTATTTTTTATTAGCATTTGTCTACACACCTCTGCTAAAATAAAAAAGTCAAAAGAAAACCTCAGAAACTTGAGAGGCTTTTCATCAAAACCTCCCATTTTGATGTATGTGAATCACGAAAAGTGGATGTAGAAATTTCCGTATCTTTGAACTAGTTTTTGTGCCTCTGAGGAAATTCTTTGCCTTGGGATTCTAGCTAACTGATAACATAATTTTCCATGAAACACATCATGAACCCTTCTGTAATTTTCCAAAACTTTGTCTCTTCTCAATAGAGGGCAAGAGAATACATTAAATATGAAGACATGTATAATTCCTTCTTTATTGTTTGCACGTGCTTGAGTTGGTCTCTTAATGAACCATCAATTATTTCGACCCATTCTAAACTCTGCCTCCCATCTAGAATAATCTATATGAAATGATACATCCAATCCTCGAAGAGGAGCACTTGTGAAGACCCTCTCACCCTGTGCAACAAAATTACTAAGTCATGGGTATGAGGCTTCATATGATCTTTAGTTAGCAGCTTGGGCAACTTGGAACCTCCTTTGTAGTTCAACTCAGTCCATTTACAAGAAATGTTATTGCGGTTTTGTTCACTTTTTTCTCGAAACTGAGCGAGTGATTGGGTTGGGGTAAAATTGGTAAAGGCCTCATTAGGTAGCTTAAAGACTGACATTATCATCTCTCTAGTTATTGACAGGAGACTTTGACTTTAATTTTTCAACACAAACTTAGACTTGATATCATAGTGATTTATGCACTGCTGAATTAGCTCAGGACTTACTACGGCTGGCGGAAAAGTGACGACTTGATATAAACCACTAGACATGAGCTCTAAAGTATGCGCTTTATCTACATAATCCTTAATATTTTCAACCATCTTTTCTACTTCAACCCCCAACAAATGAGTGTTTGTGATCACCGGGGCATGACAGTCTAAATTTGCAGTATTTTTGATGAAATGCATGTTGGACTTCATTTTACTTCTCGAAAACAAATAAAAGAACTGCAATCCTTTTGAAATCACACTACCATGCAGAAAACAAGAAACAAAAGGAGGATTTTTAGCGTTTACCTGTGTTTTGTCGATTTAGGGAAACAAAAATATCTGTCTTTCACAACGGAGACTCAACAATCTTGCTTTAAAAAGAAATAAGTGTAATGATATATTTAACAAAATTCACATACTGCAGAATACAACTAGAAAGATGATCATTAATTATGACATGAAGTCTAGAGTGGGGTGAACGCAATGATGTGACATTTGGTTTCCATTTTAATTTGTAAAACTGTCTAAATCATTATTAATCTTCATTTAATGCCACTACATCACTCGTGCTAAGATAAAATTTGCATTAACTCATGTCACCACCTCAGATCTCCCCGTGGTTACCATCTTCTAGAGACTGACCGTACCATTACCCCGATGATTACTTTATTGACATGATGCGTCACTCACCTCATTAGCTGCCACATCAATCCTTGGATTTGTCATTATTTCCTTTGAACCTATTTGAACTACTTCAAACCGATGTTCGAAGAGGTTCACTGCTGCATTATGGCGTACGCCTAGGTCCCACCTGCGATTACCACCATTAGACAAAAATATTTTGTTTGAACCTCTTTGAACTACTTTGAATTGAGGTTCAAAGGGGTCCAAAGTGGTTCATAAGCGATCAAACAAGATTAACACTTGAAGGAAGTGGACCAACTATACAAAGATAGATTTAAAATACCGACGATTGTCTTAGGGGGTAAATATGATCTTGAAAAATGACCGACGCGAGATTTAAAGGGGAAGGAAGATTTGACAATGACTATAAAATTAAAACCAAAGGGTCAAAGACACTTCAACAAGGCGACTCTAAATAACCCTAACATTGGCTCTGTCTGGGGGACTGTATGTTGACAAATATGCAGAGAACTTAGATTACTGGTTTCGCAAAATAAAAAGAGGAAGGGAAAGAACCGACACACACAACCTAAGGAAAGCAGGGAAAAAAATAACTCCTATGTACAGGGGGAACTCAGGACAATATTACAATTTGAACAACTTGAGGTCCTACCCGTTGTTTGTGAAAGGCAGATTAACACCATCTGGGTAGGACAAACAGAAAGCATTTGAACCAACTGCTTCTGAAATAATGAACGAGCCTTTCCATAATGACTTGAATTTCCCATGAGCTCCTTTAGGCACCCTCATTTTATCCCATAATAGGACCTCATCTCCTTCCATGAAATTACGGGTACGAGCCCTTATATGAAAAATTTGTTTCACTTTTAACTGGTGCTTTGTAATGTGATCTACTTATTTGTCTCGTTTCTCCTCCAATTTTCTCAGGTACATAATCTATTTCTCAAGAGAATCTTGAAAGTACTGATCTTCAATCAGGGACTATAGTTTGGCCACAAACAATTCGAGAGGTAGTGATACACTAGATCCTACTCCATATACCAACTCAAAAGGAGCCATGCCTATAGAACTTTTGGGGGTAGTTCGATCAGCCCATAAGGATTTATGCAATTTCTTGTGCTAGTCACGAAGGTTACTGTATGCCTCCTTTTCGTGATTTGTGGTTCCCAAGCTTTCCAAAGGCGAGGGTCAGTAGCGAAGGTTTTACAATGATTCAAATCAAGCACACAAGAACTACTAAAACGAATAACTTGAAACGTAACCAATAAAATGTACAAGCACAACAAAGGAAAACAAATGAATGCAAACCACAAAGCGCTTGAAGCTTCTATTGTCTCTCTCTACTACTTTCAAAATGTGGTTTTTGATGCTCAGTATTGGTGTGGGCAACGTCTATAACTTGAGAAGCGTCGAGAATTTGCTAATTGAAATGTGTGTGTGATCGCAAGATGACTTGAATGCTAGAACCAAACTGACATAGTAATGGCGCACGAGAGCTTGAAATCCTGGATCCTTCAAATGGTT
>MU223836.1:1669542-1702507 GCA_018584345.1 Thuja plicata | reverse complement strand
GTCGATCCAGTACTCTGAGGGTTGGCTTGAGCACTATTTTAGAGGATGAGGAGGCGATGGAGGAGGCACCCCGGCTGGTGCAGAGAGTACGCTGACGGACTGGTTCTGTTTTGGCTATGAGAGAGGAGGTCAGGGTGGTGATTGAGGATGTAGATGTTGATATTGGAGACATAGATGTGGAGGCTTTAGATGAGCAGAGTGTAGGTACGAGCTCCTCGACTGGTAGTGGCAGTACTGGTAGCAGTACAGGGGAGAGTTCAGAGAGTGATGGTGATGGATTGGGGGACAGGGCTGAGGAGGGAGATATGGATGTGGCCATGGGAGGTATGGAGGTTGATCCCTTGGAGTTGGAGCGACTCACTTAGAAGGTACAAGATCTTTAGGCCAGGCTTGCTTCTACTGATGCTCGTGCTACAACATTGGAGGCTTGGGTTACATCGGCCGAGACTAGAGAGCGACAGGCTCAAGTAGAGGTTCATACATTCATTGATATTGTACAAGACGCATCTTTTTTTGTATTTTCTGAAATTCCGAAGAGAGTCTGATGTATCCAGATCATATACCACCTGGATACTACCATGACCTCTTGATAGCGGAAGGAGTAGAGAGATTGAATAGAAAGAGAACCTAGAGCACCCAAATATTGACCATCTGGGTTCAACTATGCTCCCTGTTTGAAAAAAAAAGAGCCAAAAACACCCAGATATTGACCATCTGGATATCGCTTTGTCCTCTAAAAAAACTGCAACAAAGATATCAAGATAGAACTCCTATGCACCCAGATTCCATCTAGATAACACCATGAGCTCTTGATTCCAAAAGGGAAAGCCAAAGAAAACAAGATAGAACTCCTACACCCCTAGAGTCCATCTGGATAGCATCATGAGCTCTTGATTGCAACATAAAGTGAAAGACCATAGAAACCAAGATAGGACTCCAACACACACAGAGTCCATCTGAATAGTGATGCGAGCTCTTGATTCTATAAACCAAACAAGCAAATAAAAGAGAAGGAATGTCCAATTCTTTCCCAGGTTTAAGCTCAGATCGTGGAAAAGCGTGGCTGCCAGATAAGTGACAGCGCGTACTGCATTTATAGATTGTGACAATTGATCGTGGAACTGCGTGGCTGCCATGCTAGTTCACAAAGCTCATGATTGTGACAATTGATAGATTGGCTTGGTCGCTAGTTGCTTGCTAATTGATTTGATAGATTGATAAAGCTGTGTCAGATGAGCCCAATGCTGATTCACAAAGCTCATGATTGTGACATTTGATTGACTGGGCGTGATCACCCTTTGCTCTCTTGATAACCGAGTTGGCTTTACTGCTTGGGATCTTTCAATTTTTTGATTGTTTTTGATGAAGATTGATTTTCTCAAAATATTTTTTGATCTTTTTAGAATTTTTGAGGAGTTTTCCAAAATTTTTGGATTTTTTTAGGACATTTAGAATCGCCCCCTAGTCTGGTGGACCAGTATTAACCATGGGTAAGTGCTTGGTGCTCAGAGGGGAGTGTGCTTTTGGATATAGCTTGGGTAGTTAGTCTTGCATTTGAATTGTGCTCAAGCTTTTGGAGTTCATTGATGGTGAAGCTGGATTTGATCACTTGGCACCTGTTTGCTAGGTTTTCACCAAGGTACCTACTCAATAGCGCTTGTTTGCCAGGTTTTCACTAAGAGAGAAATTTTTTTTCTCTTTAATTTTTTTTGCTTTTTTGATTCTTTTCATTCTCACCAAGACGCCTGATTGCCAGGTTTTCACCAAGGTAACTTTTATATTTTATTATTGTTTTTGGTATTTTCAGGATGTGTAGATAGGTGCCTTAACCATAGAGTCTTCAAGGGTAAAACCTCTTGAGGTGCATGCTGTTGATGTATCCTGGGATCTGATCTCCTTTTGGTGTCGCCAGTATGAATGCCCCACTCTGGGTGGAGCTGACAATGACAAATGGTCCTAGCTAGTTAGGCTCAAACTTTCTGGATTTGACTCGCTCTGCTTGGTTCTTTTGATTTTTCATGAGGACAAGGTCTCATACCTCAAATGTTCATGGCTTCACCTTCTTGTGATAGTTTCTTCTAAGGTGATTTTGATAGCCTTGTAAGTGGTCAAAGGCATGCTGTCTTCTTTCATCTAGTAACTCCAGTTCACTTAGCCTTGCTACTCTGTAGTCTTCATCTGTAATCAGGTTCTTCAATGATATCCTTAGGGATGAGATTTCCACTTCGAGGGGTAATACTGCCTCTAACCCATAGACTAGGGAGAAAAGATTGGCTCTTGTAGGTGTTCTCACACTAGTTCTGTATGCCCATAATGCGGGACTAAGCTGTAAATGCTAGCCTCGCCCTGATTCGTTCACTGTTTTCTTCAAGATTTTCAAGATTGTCTTGTTTGTAGCTTCGGATTGGTCGTTCCCTTGAGGATAATAAAATGAGGAGAACCCTTTCTTGATATGGAATTGTTCGCATAGCTCTTCAACATCCTTGTTTTGAAAAGGTGTACCATGATCTGTTAGGATAGTTTGAGGGATCCCGTATCGACAGATAATGTGGTTAAGTATGAACATTGCTATTTGCTTTCCGATTATGTAAGTGAGAGGAATTGCTTCCACCCACTTGGTGAAGTACTCTGTTGCTGCTATGATGTATTTGTGTCCATTTGCTGAAGAAGGTGTAAATTTTCCCACTAGGTCAAATCCCCACATGGAAAATGGGAATGGTGATGTGATAAGATTTAGTTCCTGGGCTGGTGCATGGATGAGGTCTCCCTAAATCTGACACTGTCTACACCTTTGTACATGTTTGTGTGCATCTGTCTCTATTTTGGGCCAATAGTATCCCATGTGGATGATCTTCTTAGCTAAGTTGTTGCCACCTACATGGGTTCCACAAATTCCTTCATGTACCTCATATAGAGCTCTTTGGGATTCTGTGGAAGTGAGACATCATAGTAGCATTGTGTCTAGACTTGTCTATATAAAGTAGTTGAGAGGATGGTATACCTAGAGGCTTGGCGGATGAGGGACTTTCTCTGGTTCCTAGACAAGTTGGGAGGTAAGACACTATTTTGGAGGTAGTTATAGACATCTTGGTGCCATGGGTTTTCAAGACCAACAAGGACACATGTTGATTCTGTGATGGATGCTTGATGTGATGGCACCAAGAGTTTCTCTACTAGAAACTAGAATCTTGTTTCGTTGCCTGGCATATCAATCAATGATGCTATGGTAGCCATCACATCTGCAGCTTTGTTTTGTGCTTGTGGGACTTGCTCGAAGAAGATGTAATGGAACTTGGTGCGTAGTGTTTCCATCTATGCTCTGTATGGTATGAGCTTCTCATTTTTGGTCGTATAATCATTGTTGACTTTACTGATGACCAACTATGAGTCTCCAAAGACCTTAAGGTTCTTGATTCTCCATTGAATTGCTATCTTTAGAACAATGACCAGTGCTTCATATTCTTCTATGTTGTTTGTGCATGGGAAGTTGACTCTGAAAGACTTTGGAAATGTATCATGATCTGGAGTGATAAGCACTATCCCTGCCCCCGCACCATGATTCATGTACGACCCATCAAAATAGAGTTGCCATACCTTGATCACTGGTTGTAGTGTCATAATAGATTCATTAGGAAAGTCAGAAATAATAGGTTGATGGTCCTGAATGGGTGCCTCTACTAGTTGATCCATGATAACTTGCCCTTTGATGGCCTTTCTATATACATACTCAATGTCAAACTCACTTAAGATCATTACCCACTTCGCAAGTCATCCGGTGAGCGCTACTTTGCTTAGGAGGTACTTTAAAGGATCAATATGTGTGATCAACTTTGTTTTGTGACTCAACATATAATGTCTCAGCTTCTGGGAAGCGAAGACAACTGCAAGGCATGACTTTTCAATTGGCGTATAGTTGAGCTCATATCCAACCAATGTTATGCTTAGATAGTAGATGGCCCTTTCTTTACCTGCATCATCATGTTGTGCCAAGAGTACACCTAATCCTGAATCCATTGTTGAGATATATAGAAGCAATGGTCTACCTTGGACTGGTGGCACCAATATAGGAGACTTGAGGAGGTAGTCCTTGAATATTTGGAATGCTTGTTCATATTTCTCGGTCCATATGAATTTGAGGTCTTTGTGCAGTAGATGTTAGAATGGGTGGCACTTGTCTGGTAGCTGAGCTATGAAGCACCTGATTGATTGGAGCCTTCCTTGTAACCCTCTTAGTTGCCTCAGGTTCGATGGTGGAGGCATGTCCAATATTGCTTTGAATTTATCTGGGTCTACTTCGATGCCTCTATGTGACACTATGAACCCCGGTAGCTTTCCTGCTGTGACACCGAATGCACATTTCTTTGGGTATAGATGGACCTTGAATTCCTGCATTCTATAAAAGATTAGTCCTAATACTTGTAGATGATTCTTGCAAAGCATTGACTTGGCTAGTATGTCGTCCACATAGTCTTCCATTGTTCTATGGATGAGATCATGAAATATAGTTGTCATAGCCCTTTGATATGTCACGCCAGCATTTTTGAGACCAAACAACATGACATTCCAACAATAAGTGTCCCAAGGACATGTGAAAGCTATTTTATGTTGGTCTTCTGGCACGACCCTTATCTGATTATACCTTGAAAAGCCATCCATGAGTGATAGCATTTGATTTCCAGTGGTTAAATATACTAGCATATCAATGTTGGGTAAGGGAAAGTCATCCTTGGGACAAGCTATGTTGAGATCTCTAAAGTCTGTGCAAATCCGTATCTGACCACTGTGCTTTGTAACTGGCACCAAGTTAGATATCCAATCTGCATATGGTATTGGTCTTATGAACTTGGCATCTAGGAGATTTTTCAACTCTACCTTGACTAGCAATGCAACATGGGGATGCATATTTCTCAGCTTCTGCTTGACAGGTTTGGCGTTGGGTAGTAACGGGAGATGGTGTAGTACTAGCTCTGGATCTAACCCTGGCATATCAGAGTAGGACCATGCGAAATTGACCATCCTTGCTTTAAAGAAACTGATAAACCGTTCTCTCTCCTTAGGGGTGAGTGATTTTTCCAAGTATATGTTCTTTGGGTTCTTTTCATCTCCCAAATTGACTTCCTCTGTTTCTTCTACTAGTAATGCTGATTTTTCCTCTTTCAAGGGGAGGAGTTCCTTCTTTCCATCCTCTAGCGCCTCAGTGAGGTTTTCACTAGAAGATATGTCTTGTTTTAGCTTTTCATCATTTTTTTTTCTTTTTTCTTTTTTCTTTTGTGGACTGGAAAGAGGAGCTGCCTCCCTAAAATATGCCACTCTGTCGAGGTCAATGGAGAAGCCTTCCTTGTGGTCTCTTGATGGAATGCCTTCCCTAAGTCCCATGAAATCAGAATTAGACTCATCATTCTCGAAGACATCTAAATCAGGGGGTCCTTATTGATCCCACTCTATTAGCTCTGGGTGCACAAGATAGATACTTTTGTGGTTGTTTGACTCTAGTTGGTTGAAAGGGACTACGGATATGGTTCCTACAAAACTGGACTGTGATGTGGATGCACCACTGAAGGAATGATAAATGACAGGCTTATCTATGCAGGGTTGTTCGGCAATTGATAGTTGGTCAAATAAGTCTTCTAGGTTTATGATAGTGTTTGACCAAGGGGAATAATCTGGGATCAATGGTTTAGAGTTGTGAAGGGACCTCCACTCATACTCATGGGAGTCGGTCTCGATAGAACGCTCGTCAGATGTCTCACTTCCTTCATTATCATCAATTTCTATGTGGAGGTCTATACGGGTTTGTGTGGTTCCCTCTTCGGCGGGCAACAACTGTGCTAGTATGTTGCTTATCAAGACATGTTCTATGTTGTGCCCCCGGTGCATCTCTGCTATTCATTCTTGATCAACTTGGATGTCTTGGATTATAGGACCGGTTCTTAGTTTCCCATATCCCAACCCTCTTTTGTTTCTTTGGGTTGGCGGGAGAGATAATTCCATTATGCCTTGTTTTCTTGCCCCCAGGCCGGTTGTACCATCGTACCTGAATCTTTGTAACATGGTATAACCATTACCATAGTTCGACAAGGGTAGGGTTTGTTGGATTGTCTCTTGTGGGTCTTGGTATAACCATGTACTGATATCTTGTTCAAATGGTTTTTCTTCTGCTATGTCTCCCCATCTGACAAAGGTTGTGGGTAGACATCTGAATAGAATAGGCTGTGGAGTTTCTGTTATAATAACAGGTTGTGGCATGCCATAAGTTCTCAGGCTCTGAGGCATGTGCGTGATGGTGAAAACCTCTTCATATCTGTACTCACCATAACCTTTGTCGGTGATGGATATTTTACCCAATTTCCGTGTGACATCCTTAGGATTTGAATCTGAAGAGGAGGGAATACTTGCATCTTGGTTAATGGCTATCTTTCCTATTGTCCATGTGACATCCTTGGGATTTGAATCTGAAGAGGATGGGATGCTTTCATCTTGGTTTGAGGTACCTGGTTATCAGTGTTGGTTTGGACAATATTATAGTATTGGAAAGGATTGGGATCTCCCTCTATGATGATTTCCTCTCCCTGGTGTGGGAAATTAATGTATTGATGGTACGTCGAAGGTACGACTTGCATTTCATGTATCCGGGGTCTCCCTAGTAGCATGTTGTATCCCAACTCAAGGTCTAGGATCTGGAAGGGAGTGTTTTTGATCACTGGACCGATACGGACAGGTAGAATGATAATACCTTTAGAGGACCTTTCCTCTTCATCATAAGCTCTGATATTTATCCTCCTTGTGACATCAATGTTTGATTTTGAATAGCCCAGTTGCTTGATTAACTTTAGAGTATGAATGTTTAACCCAATTCCACCATCAACAAAGACCCTACATATAACGCTTTTGTGGACTTGGACAAGTAAGTGCAAAGGATAATTATGAAGGATTTTATGCGGTAGCACATCACGGTCTGTGAATGTGGCATGTTTGTTAGCAGCTATATAGTTAACCATCGTTTGGAAGCTCTCAGGTGTTATGTCCCTTGGGACAGCCGCGTTCTGAAGGGCTTGGTCAAGTGCCAGTCTATGCTGTGGAGATATGCGCAATGGGTCAAACATGGAGATCTGGGTAGGTATGCGTTTTAGTTGATCTACTATGCTTGGCTGTGGATCTAAATTTGCTTTAGAATTGGAAGATACAATAGATGAGGATGGTACTCCTTGCAAGACGACTCTGGTGTGACATGTTGTTATAGCACATTTTCTTACCTTGGTATTTTATAGTGATTGTAGCCACATGACTATTTGAAGGATTGAGGCAATTGATAACATTATCACTGTTGGCATATGTATAGTTGACTTGTATTGCCTTTCCACCAGGCCCGGAGGCTTTTCCCTTATTGTGATCATGAAAGGTATCGTTGAAGATAGTGTGATCAGTTGTACCTTTGGTTTGGGTATTTGTCACATCGATGACCCCTGTGTCAATCAAGTCTTGGATAGCGTGTTTCAATCGGTAACAATTAGATGTTTTATGCCCTTTCACCTGATGAAACTTGCAGAAGTCCATGTCATTATACCACCTTGGTTTGTTTGCAACTTGTTCAAAGTCCCTGATTTCTGGGAGAGTGATAGTGTTTGATTGTATCAACTTGCGTAAAGCTGATTCTATCGACTCTCCTAATGGTGTGAAATCTCATTGCTGGAATTGAAACCGTGGTTTGCATTGATTCTGTTGTTGACTATTTGACACAGCGGCCGCTTGTACAGGGGGAGGTTGGTTTTGGGTGTATGTTTGTTGAGTGGGCCCTGTGGATTTTTGGTTGGTCATAGGTGCGCCTTGCAATGACACCTTGGGTTGTGCATAGTTGACTGTCTTCACATCAATGACACCATCGCTAGTGACATTTTTGTTTTTGTTCCACCACTTAGCTTTGTCCGTTGCATTTTTGTTTGGATTTGTTTGTGTTGGATCTGTAAGGATTCTTCGTTTGACCAAGTTCTGCTCACAATGAACTCCTTGTTCGATGAGTTGTGTGAAGTTTGGAGCTAACTGTAATTCTTTTGTGAATGACATGTCTGGAATTAGATTGTCAAAAAACATTACTATTAGATCTTGTTCGGGCACATCATATGTTATGTGGTTTTCCCTATTCCTCCATCTCTGTAGGAAATTCACAAAAGACTCCATTCTTCTTTTTGATATCGCAAAGTTCCTTGATGTTAACCTTGCGCTCGATGTTATGATGGAAGTGAGATATGAACTTTTCAGCCAGTTCACCCCAAGACTGGATGCCATGAGGTAAATGTGAGAACCATTCCATTGCTGGTCTGACCAAGCTTTGTGGGAACAGTCACATTAAATATGTCTCATCATGGGCGAATTTGACGCAACTAGAAAAAAACTCTTGGATATGTTCAATAGGGATGGTAATGCCCCTATATTTGTCAAATTTTGGTACCAAGAAGTGATTTGGGAATGAAGACGTGGAGAGAATGGTCAAAGGGGTATGGGTATAAATCCTCTGTGGTGTAGGATTTAGTTTGCCCTTGATTTTGCATATCCATCATTTGGGTTTGAAGGGTTTGCATTTGTTGCATTAACATGTCCGTTTGATATTGAGGTTGGTGTGTGAGGATTTTCCTCTGTGCTGTAGTGGGTATGAGGCTGTGCCTCTGTGTCCCTTGAGTAGGAACATAGGATTTCATCCTGTGGACTTGATATTGATTTCCCACTGAGTGATTTTGAAATGGGGGTACATGAGTAGTCCATGGTGGGTTTTGATGCGTTTGTTGTTGTGATTGAAACTGGGGTTGATATTGCTGCTGTTGAGGTTGGGGTTGAAGCTGGGGTTGCTGTTGCTGAGGTTCGAATTGAGGAAACTAAAGCTGGGCTTGCTGTTGTAGGATTTGGATTTGTGGCAACTGAAGCTGGGGTTACTGTTGTGGGGGTTGGATTTGAGGCAACTGAAGCTAGGGTTATTGTTGCTGGGGTTGGATTTGAGGCAACTGAAGCTGGGGTTGGACTTGTGGCAATTGAAGCTGGGGTTGCTATTGTGGAGGTTGGATTGATGTCAGAATGGGAAATGGTGCAGACTTGGGTGGGCATTGACTGTAAGTTGTACCTGTAGAGATGGATCCCTGTGGGCATGAGGTGTTGATCCCAAGACTAGTATGAGTTGACTACAGCAGCGACATAGTTTCAGAACAGTTGGTGTTTGGTGTGATAAAATGCATAGCTTGAGAGCTTGATTGCCCCGGCCATGTGACCGAAGGTGGGAGAATACTAGTAACCATAGGTGCACTCAGTTGTGAGCCTTTCATGCTTTGAGTGGAAGATGTTCTGGCCTGGTTTGTGCCATTGGTTTGATTGGGTATCGTCTATGTCAATGTGGGTAATACCAATGGTGGGAAGATTTGAGAGACAACAGGCATTATCTAAGGAGGCTGAGTACTATTTTGACCTACGAGAGGGTTTTCAGGCCATATGGTTGATACACTGAATTCAGCGGGGAGTTTGAATCCCTTCTTTATCAGCATGGCTAAGAAGCATTCGGGATTCCTCTCTACAACAATGTCAACTACTTGTGTGGAATAAGCATCTTGCTCTATATCCTCTAGTTCCTCTTCTATGACATTTTGGAAAAGAGCTGCCCACAGGTTTTTTCAAGGAACAGAGTAGAACTAGTATTTATGAAAGGATTGTTCTCTTGTTATGTTTCCCAAATGGGGAATTTGTTGATATATGACTCATCAGGTTGTGTTTTATCCTTAGACCTTGTGTAAGGCCCTCCATGAGGTGTTTGAGACATAGTGTGGTCCAGATTTTGTAACTAAAACAAGTGATATAAAGCAAACAAGGAAGAAAATCCTTTCTAAGGAAGTCCAAGTTATGTTTTTGGACAAAGGTAATTCTAAGGACATATTTTGATATATCTTGATCTCAAAGTGGTGATGATGTAAAAAGATAAGATTTGTCGACGTTTTCCTTGGACAAAGTCACTTTGATAAAGATGATGATGTTTGGTATGATGAGATCAAGGTATTTCGAGTCTGAGCTTTTGAACTAACAATGTTTTTGACAATAATTGTGCTTTACAGAGAAGGGATGATCTTTAATGTTTAGAGATTCACACAATGTTCTTCGCATTTTTCTGGGATAGACACTATTTTTGGACACCAAATGAAGAGTTCTCTCAAGATTTTTAGGTTAAAATAGGTGAAAAATATCTCTAGTCAAGTGCGGCAAAACTCCACCGATTGCGGAAAAGTGTATGGTCGATTGCGGTACATTATCACCGATTGTGGTAATAAACAAGACGATTGCGGCAATAAATAAGTTAATTGCAGCAGACTTCCTTCAATTATGGCACAATGCAGGCAATTGTGGTAGATGAGAAATAGTCTCAAAAAGACTAAAAGATGGGTATCACTGCTTGACAATTTTGATATTTTTGAAACAATGCTTCTGATTTGCAAGATAGTTGATGTTGACAACCCTAGATTTTAACACGTTTGACTCGTTATGATAGTTTGGATGTTTTGTTTTGCATTTTCAGAAACTGATCAAAGAAACATGCACAATAGACACTGTGTTTTGAAGAATGAAGATTGACAATGTGTATGTTCTACAACTTTTTGAAGTTGCAAGGTTATCACAAGGTCTCAACAATGAACAGTCAGATTAATCTAGGTCAATGGATTCAGAATACAATGTTATAGGCCTAATGCTTGAATGTCCATTAGCTTACACAATAATTGTCACACTACTAGGACACGAAGGTCCACGACGTAGGGGCTCGTTTTTTTGCCGTTTCCAGGTATTGTTGTCGTGGAGTAAAGATTTTTTTCACTACACAAATATTGTGGGACACATATGTTGGGAATCTTGGGGGGAAATTCTGCAACCCCTTGCACTATAATAAGGTACCTGTTCGGAGGTAAATCGGGTTGGCTTCTAATTAACAAGGTTGTAGTAAGGGTCTGTGGCATCTATGCAATCAGTTTGTATGTGTTTGACTCACTTAAGAGCCTAGTTGATCACGCTGGCTCTTTAGGGATATTCAACCAATCCAGACTATCATCAACACACCTCGCTCGAGCTTGGCTAGATAAGACAGAACTTTGGTTCACACCTTATTTATATACCGATCAAAAGGATTACCGGTTTAAGGTCGTTCTCCGAGGAAGAAGTACATTCCCCAGATAGGTCTTTCTAAAAAGTATAAAGGTTTCTAATCTAACAGTTTGTGCAAGTGCACCCAAAACTCAAGATACAAGGTAAATCAATTAAGCTCCAAAAGTTTGAAATGTGAACTAAGCTACACGACCATACAAGCACAAGTGTTCAATTTTAAGCCCAAAATTAGGTGTTGATTGCTTGTTCAATTTTAATGCACCAATTTGAGAGATTTTTTGCCTTGTTCAATTTTAGTCCCCACGCCAATTTTAAGCCCAAATTTGAAATGTGAGATGTGAGATGTTTGACAAACACTTTTATTTTTAAACCCAAATCGACAAGTGAATTCCTTTTAGTTTTCTTTGTTTAAACAAGTTACTATCAAAAGGATTTTTGCAAAATGAGAGTATATGTAACTTTGAAACAATGAATGATACTCACCAACAACTTACCCTTCCAGTTCGTGGGAACTTGTCGTCCTAGAGAAAAATAAAGAAAGTATCAATTTTTCAGATTGAAAGATAAAGAATTTTGGCCTTGATGAGCAATTTTGCAGGCGATTGCGGTAATGCACAGGCAATTGCGGTGAATAACAGGCGATTGCGGCCTAAAAATATCAATTGCGAAAAAACACTTTCACTTGCGGTAAAGCACAATCAATTGCAGTCTGGGTTAGTCAATTGCGACCTAGATCTGTCAATTGCGGTACAATTCTTCTGATTGTGGTACCAGTGGATCAATTGTGGCAAACTGTAAAAAAGCCAGAGACCCAGAAGATGACATAAAATAAATTTGGAAACCTACAATCGATTGCGGTATTAAACCATTCGATTGCGGCACAATTTTGTCAAGTGCGGAAAAATACCAGCAATCACGAAATAATATAGATATAGAAAAAAATACAAATTTTTAGATTTGCGACCGTACAACCGTGGTTGATTAACTCTATTTGTTGTCTGCAAGAGATAATCAGGCAGTTTGTTCACGTCGGGTTCACCAAAATGTACGCCTCCTTTTCGTGATTTATGGCTCCCAAGCTTTCCAAAGGTGAGGGTTAGTAGCGAAGGTTTTACAATGATACAAATCAAGCACACAAGAACTAGTAAAACAAATAAATTGAAACGTAACCAATAAAATGTACAAGCACAAGAAAGGAAAATAAATGAATGCAAACCCCGAAGCGCTTGAAGCTTCTATTGTCTCTCTCTACTCCTTCCAAAACATTGTTTTTGATGCTCAGTATTAGTGTGGGCATTGTCTATGACTTGAGAAGCGTCGATAATTTGCTAATTGAAATGTGTGTGTGATCGCAAGATGACTTGAATGCTAGAACCAAAGTGACATAGTAATGGCACACTAGAGCTTGAAATCTTGGATCCTTCAAATGGTTATGAAGGGTTTATTATATAGGAATTGGGGATAATATGAACGGTTGAGATCAATCCCAGAGATAGAGAGATGAACGGTTGAGATTAAAAGCAACTGGAGAAGCCATCAATAAACTCCACCTCTTCAATTGGTAAAGAGAAGATAGAGTTTGGTTGACTGAAGAGCTAATTGTGAGTTACCTTTTTGAACTGAAGAGGTGGGTGAAGTTAGCCATGTGAACTGAAGAGGTGGGTGAAGTTAGCCATGTGATCTGATTGGAGTTATCTATTTGAAGATAAATGAATATTTAATTCATTTATTTAATTAAAGTTTTCAACATGTGATATAATTGAATTCTTTTTGATTTAGAATTGCTTTATTTGATGAAATTAAACTAATTTAATTGAAATTAATTTAATTAGTAAGTTTAAATATTTGAATTTAAACTATAGGAAATTGAATTTAATTAATTAATTAATGGTAATTAATCAATTAAGGTTAATTAATTAAATACAATTAATTATTTAATTAATTTTGGAAATTTGATTAGATGATTTGGGGAATGAATCTAATTATTTAATAAAATAGATGATTAATTAATAATTAAAAAACCATTAATTAATAGATGAAAATTAGTGTTTTTAATGTAAAGTCGCAAGCCTGTCCATTTTTGGGTGTCTACAGTTACAATTTCTTTATTATAGCTACTAGATTCTTATTACCGGACTCTGCTTGTCCATTCCCTTGAGGGAAATAATTAGACGAATGGGCTAAGGATATTTCATGCTCATAACAGAACATCAAGATTTCTTCTAAAGAGAAATATGTGGCATTGTCTTCTACCACTTTCTGTGGCACTCCAAATCTGACAAAAATATGGTTCAATAGAAAATCACAAACAACTTGAGAATTTGCCTTTTTGGTAGGAATCACCTCCACCCACATTGTAAAATAATTGGTAGCTGTCAAAATATATATGTGTCCTGCACTAGATGGCAGATTCAGAGGTCCTACAAAATCTATCTCCCATTGTCTGAAAGGTTCATCTACCATGACTACTTTGAGAGGTAGGGCTGCCAATTGTGGACGTCCTGCAAATAGCTTGCACTTCTCACAATTTTTGACATAGTGATATGCATCCCCAAACATCCTGGGCCAATAAAAATGGTTTTGGAGGATTTTGAAGGCTGTGACGATGGAAGAAAAATGCCCACCACACGCTTCATCAAGGAATGCTCTTATTAACTTTCTATGTTGCTCAACATCAATGCTTATGAGGAAGGTCCCATCTAATCCTCTTTTATACAACACATCATGAGAGATAACATATTTAGACGCTTTTAGCTTTAGATTACATCTTTCTCGAGGACTCAAGTGTTTAGGACATTCACCGTATGTAAGAAAATATGTCACATCTGAGAACCATAGATCTATCAAGCTCACCAACAGGACCATAGGAACTTCATCAATTTCTTCTTCTGATGTTTTTCTATTTTATGTATTCAACTTGCACAAAACCCTCCTCGTACCAAATTTTTTGGCTTAATAATTAGGTCGTATTCTTCAATTTTAGCTATCCATACATCTCTATTATTCATTCCTATCTCCTTTTGTGTCAAAACACTTTTCACTGTTATCTTTGGAACATATACAGTAGAATACGAGTGCAAAATGTATTACCTGAATTGTTTCACTGCTTTCACCACTGCAAAGGCATGCTTTTCAGTTTGAGAATATTTGAGTTCATGTTTCTTCAACGATGTGCTCATGAAAGCAATGTGTGCTTCTTGTCCTTTTTCATACTTTTGTGTCAAAATTCTAGACAAAGTATGTTTGGACGCATAACAATAGATAATGAAATCCTTTTTGAAATCTGGACTTGTCAACACAGGGGCTTGGGATATTGTTGTTTTGATGTTGTTGAAAGCTTTCCGTCCATCATTCTACTTAAAAGGGTGTTTCTCACTCATCATATCTAATGTTCCTGGTGATCTCTGAAAATTCTGGAACGAAAGCTCTTAAAAAGTTCACTTGGCCAAAGAATGACTTCAATCCACTCCTACTAGAAGGCAAATTTAGTTGTTGGATAGCTTTAACTGTACCAGGATCAATTTTGACTCCTTTCAAAACAATATTGCCTAACATCTTACCTTCTTCAACAAAGAAAATGGACTTTTTTGGGTTTAGGGATATACCATGACTTCTGCACCTCCGCAACACAGTCTCTAGATATTTTAAATGATGAATACTTCTTTTTGAATAGGCAGTCAAGTTGTCTAAATAAATTACAATGATTCTATTTCACAGATCCCCGAAGGAGGAATTCACCACCCTCTAAAATGTGGCACTGACGTTAATCAAGCCAAATGACATTCAGTTATATGCAAAGGTACCCCATGGTTTTTTAAAGGCCATTTTGTGTTGTACTCCTTTGCTACACTGATTTGATTGTACCCAGAATACCCGTCCAACATTGACATTACTTCTGATCTTGACACGACATGGAGAACATGTTCCATTACTAGTAATGTGTAATTATCTTTTAGACTGGCTTGGTTTAGATTTCTGAAATCGACGCAGATTCTAATTTCACCATTCTTTTTCCTCACAGACACTATATTTGCGATCCAAGTAGAATGATGGATGGGGAAGATAATCCTAGTTTGTAGCATCTTTTCCACTTCCTTTAATATGGCTTCGGATACCTTCAAATTATAATTTTTGAGGTTTTGGCGAAAATGTGCAACATCAAATCTCAAAGGAATATGATGTCTAAACTGTCCGTCTCTAAATTTTTTGAGGTCTTTGAACCCCCAAGAAAAAACATCCCTATATTCTTTCAACAACTTTTCTAGATCATTTGTTTCTTACCGAGAGCATGTTTTGACTATTGAAATCCATTTAGGATCACCCTCATCTCCAATATCAATCTTGTCATATTCCTTGGGATTATGAGAGTGTAGAACTTTCTCCTTGATTGTACTATTGTCCCTTCTTTGAAATAGATGTTTTAGAGACACCAACCCCTTGGGAATCTTGTTTCCTTTTAATTGAATTATCTCTTCATCTTCAGCAACACCTTCACACACTTCCCTGCATTCACTATTAGAACCTTCAAAGTATATATTAGCAAAATTTTGAACACAACCAATGAATTATTTGAGCTGAGAGTCATTGTCAAAAAATTGCTAGTGGTGTACATTATCTGGTACTCTGGGTCTATAGACCATTTCTATTATGTAACCTAGTCATTTAAAATCAGGATGTGGTAACAACAATGAAGTGGAGACTGCCAAAGGATCTGCCTTAGCATTTGAACTTTGGGGTATGAACTCTATAGAAAAAGCATCAAAAGACTCGAGTTCATCCCATACTATATTTTTGTAGTGCTTTAGTTTTTTGCATTTTTGACAGAGAACTGACCTCTTACCTGTTTCACGATCAGTTTGACATAACCTCTTGCGATTAGCTTCTTGATCCCTCTAGACTTTGCTTCCTCCAATCCTAGTAGCAATGCTTCATACTCGACCGTATTATTGGTATTTCTGAAGTCTAACTTGAATGACAAAGGAATATGTTCTCCAACGGGAGGAATTAGCACCACTCCTCTTGATCATGAATTTGAACAACTGTCGTCGAACTCCATCCTCCATAACCCTTCTTCTTCTGAAACTTCAGTCACTAGTTTAGTTCCTCCTTCAGAGAGAATCACATAATTATCAAAATGACACTCCTCATAAAGGATTTGAGCCTTGTGATTTTCAGAAGGTACCACAATATATTTGTTTTTAGGCTCCGGTTCCAGTTTTATATTTTTCTTTCCCACTGGAATAATCACCTTAGACCAATCCATCTTTATATCACCTCCCATGTCCTTGCAAAATGTTCTACCAAGAAACATGTCATAGTTGGCCAGGATGTCTACAACTAGAATTGTTAATTTCAATCTCTTATCTAGGCATACAACAAGAAGGTTACACATCTTTACCTTGGCCCATTAGTGGTACTTGTTTCCCGTCCATAGAATAGCATCGACCAAACGTCTTGGTGAGGGTGAGGCCGAGGGCTCTGGCAACTGGGGCAGGCATTATATTATCATACGCACATGATCTATGATGCAATTACTGAGATTCTATACATTCAAGAGTAAGGAAATGTAAAAAGGATTATGCTTCTTCTCCTCTATTTCATTTTCTATGTAATTAATACAAGGAGGATCCTTCGGTGTCTGTGGGGTATCTTCAAATACAAAAATAAGGGATTCTTCTACTATAGTTGTTTCTCCTACAAGGGATTTATTGAATTGAGCAGCTGAAATTGATTCCCCTTTCACATATTTAACCAATTTGTGAAGCTCTTTAGGGCTCATCCTTAGATACTCGGTCAGAGAGATTGAGATAGAGGTGGATTTACAAAACTCGATAAAATCAAAAGTGGGAGGTGAGGAGGTCATGTTAGCTCTTTGTAATATTTTGATCCCTGAACTCTTCAGATTTTAGGGGGTATCACTACCTCCAGATTTATTTCCTTTGGGAGAAGTGTCAGATGCACTAGCACCAAGAGAGAACTTCTGGTTCTGTTGATTTCTAGTAAGAAACGCACATGATGGATCTTGCAGAGTCGCCAGAATATTTCTGCCCCTTTCAGAATCAGACTCATACTCTAGATAAAAAGAATTTGAATGCCCAATTTTAGCAGTCTTTTCTTCTTGAAATTCTTCTATCCCAATGGTATCTTTTGTAGCATTTATTTGGAGACACCTCAACCAGTCAGGACATGTTTCACTGTCATGATCAGTCGTCAAGTGAAACAAACACAGTCTCCTTAGATGCGGCCTTGATTTGCAACTTAGGCTGTGCACCTATTAAGAGAGGAATCTTCCCATGAGGTTGATTGTATTATTTGTGAATGACATCTTGATAGGGAGATTGATAAGGAGAACGAGCTCCATTCTACTGTCTTTTGAGCATTGCTATGTCATTCATTAATCTCTGCATTAGAGGATCTGTCGGAGTGGAGGAGGAGGTGCCTAAAGATTGAACTTCTCTTTTCCACTTCCCTGCTGTGATGAACGTGTCTTCAAGATGAATGACTTGTCTTTGTGTGGTGTTTAAATCAGCTACTCCATCTTTCAGCAGATGAAAACTTATATCAGGTGGCATTGCATGAAGAAATAATATATTTTTGTTCTCATCGCTAGGCGCAAAATTTGTGGGGATCTTCTGCATTATCCTATTGAACTTCATCACAAATTCCCGCATAGGTTCATGTATCTCTTTCTTTAATTGGCTCAATTGAAGCAATAGAGAGATTTCATTATCAGGGGTTTTAAATCTTGCCTCAAAGGCATTCTTCATATCATCCCAACAGTTTAGGGAGACGTGAGGTAAATGATTGAATCAATCAGCCACCGCATCTGTCAAAGTTGTCACAAAAGTTCTAACTGCAATTTCTTGAGTCTGAACATTGATAACACCACATGCAGTGTGGAAAGTGCTGAGGTGATCTTCTGTGGTCATCTTTCCATATCCATTGAATTTGGGGAAGATTTGGTCAGTGCCTTTGGGTAAAGTGGCGGGAGGGTTTTCTCTAAGGTTCAAAGGACCTATGTTTTGAACCCAAGGCTGGTTGGCAGCCATGGTTTGAAATCTAAAGTTCAAAGGTTGAGTATTGAAAATAGAGGGTATTACAATACCTGGTGGGATGACAACTTGGACAATTGGTGATACCGCAAGACTGGTAGGAGGTGAGGAAGGTCCACTACATGACTTGGTTTTCCTTTTCTTAAGTGTATTAGAGTCAGGGACAAAGTTTAGATTTTTTAAAGCTTCGAAGTCTTCATAAATCAACCCTCTGCTTCGATCACCTCTGGTATAACTTTTCTCAGCCAGCTATGATATCCAAACTGGCTTTCAGTTTTCTCACAGGAGTGTGAGCAAGTCTATCTACCACAATTGGCTCTTGGGCCATAGGTACTTGTCTTAGGCGTTCAACAATTTCTTCTTCTTCTTCCAACACTTGGAGGGTTTGTTGAAACTGCTGATTACTACGTCTATATTACCAGGCTACTGCAGGTAGATTTGAAATTAGATCTTCTTGTGTATCTTCAAAACCTAGGTTCGGATGAAGTACAAGAAACACATCATTATGTGGTAACACCATTTTGATGCATTATGATAATTTAGAGCTGGTGCTCATCACAAGACTCCCTAGTAGAGTTGCCAAAAATCTGTTAGTGAGCATATTTGTCTCCTTACTCTAAATAAAATTTATATTGACCCTACGGCTCTTAGAAGAAAAAAATTTCATAACAGCTGGGTAAGCAGAAGATAATTTCTTCCCTCTGAATTCTACGAGGTACAACTCCCTCTCAAAAGTGTTCATTGAATTTTTGAATGAAATACAAAAAATGTACTTTTAACCAAAAAGTACGCAAGGATATTTCAAGTACTCCTAGGTATTGAGGTATTTCCAAAGATCATGAATATATAATTTTTAATTTACGGAAAAAATAGTTCCTTCAACTATATAAATTGCTTTCTTGAATAACTAAGAAATGAAATTGCATGGAAATATGAACAACCACAGTACATAAAATAAATAATGTAGAGCGAAAGATATACCAATTCACAAAATGATCAATATACGACAATTTCAAATTCAAAGATTAAAGCTAAGCCTTTGCATTAATATCTTTATACGGTAAGGATCAAAATCCAAAACAGGTGCAAATCAATGTATCCTTCCAATTAATTCTTTCGAGAAAGAGAACTAAAACTGAACAGTACTATAAGCCAAAAGAATGTCTAATATAAAAATTCTAACCCTTCGCCAGTTCTATGCTCCAGCATATATAGTTTTTCAATCTGGGAGGCTTCCCTGAAAACTTGAACAAATGATCTCTGGTGTCCCTGTTTAGCACGTTGAACTCCATTTTCGTGACCTCAAAGTCTTCTGCCTCAGTATCTTGAACTCCTTCCTTTTGTTTAAAGGTTGCAATTTCAGAAGTAACTTTGCCTGTATTCAAGTTTGTGCTCAACCTAGCATTGATTTTAACCCTCTTTGTCTTTGGAGCACGAACCCCATATTTAGTGACTATCTCTTTGACTGGCAAGGAGAGTGGCTTCAAAATTCATTTTCTATTCACTGAATTGCTTAACCAAGGAGGAACCGAGCTGGAAGTCAATCTATTATCAACCACTTTAGTAGGCGTCACATCTCCTTGTTGAACCTATGGTTTACCACCAGATACCTCTTGATCTATTTTAGGATATTCAGGCGAGAAGGAAATGTCCTCATCGTTGATGTTGATATCTACAAAGACAGAGTGTAGGGAAGCCATTTGTGCATGAACTTAGGATCTAGTCCTTGACCTAGTTTGAGGTGTAGTAGGGTGCCTTCTTGCAACTGCTTTCTTTTTGAATGGAGGGATATTACCTGCACCAGTAACCAAGGGGGAAGCATTAGAGGGGTTATGCAATAATTTAACTGGGACATGGTTCACATCAATCTTTTTAGGGGATGCAGTTTTTGTCCCTTTTCGCCTTCTCTTTTTTAGCCAATCATCTGTGAACCCTAAGATGGACCTAGCCCTGAGCTTGATATCTTCCTCTTCTTCTCTCATCCAGTCTATTTCTGGCAAGATTGCTGCATTTGCACTTTCATAATCGGGTTCAATAATTTCAGAATTATCTTCATCTAAATCACCAATGTCGAATTTCAACTGCAGGGTTTTGATCTGAGAGATTAACAACCTAGAGTGGTCCCTTTTCTTAACTTCTTCTTCATCACCCATATCCCCCCACAAGTATTCAATGTGTGGGGACATTTTTAGCCGACTACCCAAACTGAAGGTTTGCCTCACGAAACCTTTGTTGTTAAATCCCCTTCTTGCTTCATAAAACTGCATGTGAAAACTCACCAGGTTACTTCCTATTACTGAGGCGTCTATCATGTCGTAGCAAGTCAGGGCTCCAAGCTTCATTGGGAACATAACATACCATTTTTCCTTTGGAAAACTATTTTTTATTACTGTGAACATTTGTCTACACACCTCTGCTAAAATAAAGCAGTCAAAAGCGAACCTCGACAACTTGAGAGGCTCTTCATCAAAACCTCCCATTCTAATGTATGTGAATCATGAAAATTGGATGTAGAAACTACCATAGCTTTGAACTAGTTTTTGTGCCTCTGAGGAAATTCTCTACCTTGGGATTCCAGCTAACTAATAACATAATTTTCCAAGAAACACATCATGAACCCTTCTGTAATTTTCCAAAACTCAGTCTCTTCTCAATAGGGGGCAATATTCATAAATAATTTTGTCTTCACTCCAAAGTTCATGAGGAATCCCCGCCAGATCTTGAGTACATGCAAGACAATACATTAAATATGAAGACATGTAGAATTTCTTTTTTATTTTCTATGCTTGCTTGAGTTGGTCTCTTAATGAACCATCAATTATTTTGGCCCATTCTAGATTCTGTGTCCCATCTAGAATAATCTCTATGAAATGATACATCCAATCCTCGAAGAGGAGCGCTTGTGAAGACCCTCTCACCCTGTGTAACAAAACCACTAGGTAATGGATATGAGGCTTCATATGATCTTTAGTTAGCAACTTGGGCAACCTGGAACCTCCTATGTAGTTTGACTCAGTCCATTTATGAGCAATGTTACTGTGGTTTTTGTCATTTTTTTCTTGAAACTGAGCGAGTGACTGGGTTGGGGTAAAACTGGCAAAGGCCCCATTAGGTAGCTTTAAGACTGACATTATCATCTCTCTGGTTATTGACATGAGACTCCGACCTTCATTGTTCAACACACACTTGGACTTGATATCATAGTGATTTATGCACTATTGAATTAGCTCAGGACTTACTACCGCTGACGAAAAAGTGGCGGCTTGATATAACCCATTGGACATGAGCTCTAAAGTATGCCCTTTATCTACACAATCCTTAAGATTTTTGACCATATTTTCTACTTCAACCCCCAACAAATCAGTGTTTGTGACCACCGGGGCATGATAGTCTAAATTTTCAGTATTTCCAAAGAAATGCATGCTGGACTTCATTTTCCTTCCTAAAAACAAACAAAAGAACTACAATCCTTTTGAAATCACATTACCATGCAGAAAATAGGATTGTGTTCTGTCAATTTCGGGAAACAAAAATCTCTCTTTCGCAGTCAAGACTCCACAATCTTGCTTTGAAAAGAAATAAGTGTAATGATATATTTAACAAGATTCACATACTGTGAAATATGGCTAAAAATATGATCATTAATTACAACATGAAGTCTAGAGTGGGGTGAACGCAATGATGTGACATTTGGCTGCTGCTTTGATTCATAAAACTATCTAAATCATCATTAATCTTCATTTAATGCCACTACATCACTCATGCTGAGATAAAATCTTCATTAACTCATGTCGCCACCTCAGATCTCCCTGTGGTTACCATCTTCTCGAGGCTGACCATACCATTACCCCGATGATTACTTTATTGACATGATGCGTCACTCGCCTCATCAGATGCCATATCAATCCTTGCATTTTCCATTATTTCCTTTGAACCTCTTTGAACTACTTCAAACCGAGGTTCGAAGAGGTTCAAAGTGGTTCACTACTGCATTATGTTGTACGCCTGGGTCCCACCTACGCTTACCACTGTTAGACAAAAATATTTTGTTTGAACCTCTTTGAACTACTTTTAACGGAGGTTCAAAGGGGTTCAAAGTGGTTCATAATAGATCAAACACGACTAACACTTGACGGAAGTGGACCGACTATACACAGATAGATTTAAAACACGTTGGCGATAGCATTGGGGTAAATATAATCTTGAAAAATGACCGACTTGAGATTTAAAGGGGTAGGAAGACTTGACAATGACTAACATTAAAACCAAAGGGTCAAAGACACTTAAACATGACAACTCTAAATAACCCTAACACTATACAAACATATATGCATCTTTTTCCATAAAAGGCCTAGGGCCAATAATACCCAACTCTAAGGAGTTTCTTTTCTAGGGTGGAACCAATAGAATGACACTTCAAATACCTTTGTGGACCTCTTGTAGATTTGTTTGTGCCTCCTCTAAATTAAGACATCTGAGGAGTGTACTATCTAAGTATTTCCTATATAGGGTATTGGCAATGATAATGTATCAAAATGCTTGTCTAATAAAGGTTTTTATTTTAGTTTCAAGACAAGTATGTGGATATATATTGGTCTTGTAAGTAGGTATATATGTCTTGGTACCACGGGAAATTAGGTTCAACAATTTTACACATAAACTCAAACAACGGAGCTTCAAAAGTAGGAACCATAAGTTTTTCCACAAAGAACTCATAGTCTATAACATTATTAAGCATGTCTAATAGAGATACCACAATTGCCATTGTGTCTATTTCTTTATTTTGTGCTCTAGGGACTTGTTCGAAGATGATGTAATAAAAATATTTCTTGAAGTCTTCTACCATTTCTTTATACAGTAATAATTTATCATATTTTGTCTCATAGCTATATTTATTGATTTATGATGAGTTCTGAATCACTATGTACATGTAAATCCTTAATCTTCTGTAGAACAACTATCTTTAGTCTTTTGATAAGAGATTCATATTTTGTAATGTTATTGATACAATCAAAGTTCAACCTATATGATATGGGAATGAAATTTCCTTGGGGTGTAATGAATACTATAATGATACTTGATCCATTTTTATTATAGGAACCCTCAAATTAAAGTTTCCATTGTGTCTATTTTTCTAAGGCAAGAATGTTTTTCATATAGAAATTTAGTCAATATAGGATGTTTAGTTGGTACTAGTGAATATGCCAAATGATCTACTATTACCTAGCCCTTAATTTATTTTCTATCGACATATTCAATGTCAAATTCACTAAGAATCATCATCCACTTGGCTAATCTCCCAGTTAGTGCAACTTTTCTCAAGATATATTTTAATGGATCAATCTTTGCAACAAGAAATGTCTTGTGACTCAACATGTAATGTATAGATTTTAGGAATCAAAGACAACTACTAAGAATGCTCTCTCTATTGCACTAATTTGATATGCCACAAGTGGTCAAACAATATAATAAACGACACACTCCTTTTCATCTGCATCATGTTGTGCCAAAAAGGCTCCTAAAAAATATGGTATTGTTGATATGTATAGTAGAAGTGGTTTATCTAGTATAGGTGACATTAACACTAGAGTTGAGAGAAGGTAATCCTTGATTGCTTGATTTCTTGACATATTTTAGTCTATACAAATGGAACTCCCTTGTGAAGTAGATGTTGGAAGGGATGCCACTTATCAACTAGCCATGTTATGAATCTTTAGACTCCTAAATTGTCAAATGTTTGTGGGTAGTGGCATATCAATTATTTATTTGACCTTTCGAATGTAAAATTCTATTCCAGAATGGGACAATATTGTAACCAAGGATTTTTCTTGATGTTACCCCACAAGCACATTTCTTAGGGTTTAAGAAGACTTTGTATTCCTTTAATATGTCAAATACAACTGCTACGACTGGAATGTGATCATCCCTCTCTTTTAATTTAGCTAGAATATCATCTATGTAATCTTCCATGAGATCATTCATCATGTCATGGAAGATTGTAGTCATCGTCTGTTGATATGTAGCTCACGCGTTCTTCAATCCAAAAGGTATTACATTCCAACAATAAGTTCCCTGGGGACATGTGGAATTTTTTTATGCTCACTAGCACAATTCTTATATGATTATATCTAGAGAAGCCATCCACCAATGGAAACATTTTAAACCCATCCTTTAAGTCCACTATAATATCTATGTTTGGAAGAGGAAAATCATCCTTCAGACATGCCTTATTAAGATCTTTGAAGTTAGTACAAATTCTTATGCTCCAACTAGTTTTGATACTAGCACTAGATTAGAAATCCACTCTGCATAATTTATGGGCTTAATGAAGCCTACATCTAGTAGTTTCTTCAACTCTGTTTTGACTAATAGTGCAAACTTGGGGTGCATCTTACAAAGTTTCTGTTTAATTTGATTTCCCCTGATTGGAGTGGTAAATGTAGTACCAATTCTGAATCTAGGTCTGGAATGTTTGAATATGCCCAATAAAATCTAATTTGTCTATCTCAAAGAACTGAAAAAATTATTCTCTTTCCTCTAGTGTAAATAATTTTTCCAAGTGGATACTTCATTTAGTTTCCTCGGTACCAAGGTTGATTTCTTGTGTCTTCTCTATAAGTAATGGGTATTTTTATTAATATATAGAGAGCATATACAACCTTTTATCTTCAAGCACCTAAGAAAGGTTTTCAATTTCAGATACGTCCTTTATTTTTATTTTTTTGAGATCTAGAGGTGCCTTTTGGTTTTCACCTAAATATTTTAAATTTTAATTAGCCGATAGACTATATAGTGTGAGCTCTCACCAATACATGTCTCACGCCGAAATAGGTTTCCTAAAACAGTTTCTAGATTCTTATTTTTATTAAACAACTTTTGGGTCAAGTAAGTTCTCGATTAGGTAGTGGACAAAATGAATTAATGGTAAGATGTTGTGTACTTGCCTATAAAAAGGAACTAGAATAAAATCTTTAGCAATCGAAACCAAATCATGTAAAATTAAATCTTCAGCAATCAAAACCAAATCCTGCAAAATCAAATTTTAGCAATAGGATATAAAATCAATGAGCTGGAACGCTTTGCATTTTCACTCCCACCGCCCTAAGTTTCATTAAAATATAAGAACAAAGTTTTATTCAGCTATGCATGAGAATCTCCAAACAATTAATCTGATCTACGAGAGCCCTCACAATCAAAACCCATGTTGGAGGCAACACTTCATTCCTCAACAATGCCCATCTCTTCTTGGTCTCAGGTCTCCTGAACAAGATGCCAACCATGCAAATTGTCACATCTTAAGCCCACAATTGTCAACTACTCGGGCCCTTAAATTCATAGGCGCTAAAATCATCTTTTCTCTGACACCGATTTCCCTGAAATCCTGGTCAAATTTCAACAATTATTGGTTCAACAGTCTTATTTCAACAATTATTGGTTCAACAGTCTTATTTCAGCAACCTGTTTCCTCACCCACTCAGGGCCAATTTCATGACCAGAGGCCTATCATAGCTATCTCTACATCAGAAAAGAATAACAACAATGCTCCTGCTGCTTCTTATTTGCAAGGTGCAAAGTCTCCTTCTCTTCGCGATTCCGTAGCGATCGGTCTCATCGTACACTTTCTGGTGTGAAAACCGCTAGAAGTAAGCACCCATGTGTGGAAATTTAGCAATTTTCCTCTCCACGATCACAGGAATCGTCCTTAGCCCTCTTACACTAGGCGCCTCGGCTTTTCTTGGCTTAACAACCTCCATTATTACGAAAACCTCAACATTTACGACGATGTTTGGTGCTTTAAAGAACGAGGTTATATGGTTGATTGTCATTTCATTTTCTCTGCGTGAGGGTTGGTGAAAACCGGCTTAGGCGATCGAATCACTACTTATTTTGTGAAAAGGGTAGGGAAGAGCACACTTGGGCTTTCCTCCAGATTGACTATTAGTGAGGCTTTCATTGCACCTGCGGTGCCCAGTACAACTGCTAGGGCAGATATAGTTTATTCAAAATAAAAAATTGTTAATTTGGTAAAATTTTCACTAAGAGAAAAAGAAATTAAAAAAAATGAATAATGGTTCACGTAAATTAACAAATTATTCAAAGTATAGATGCCTATTTTAACATAAATTTTGTTTTTGTACTTTGCTAATTTCAGAAAAAAATCTTAACAGTAGATTCAAAATTTTGCAAATTTTAAATTTCTTTTTGAAGTATACACAAATTATATGTAGAAATGCAGTTTGATTGGATGGATTTGTTCTTTGATCTATAAAGAGGATATATGCCTTAGTTGGCACAAATTGCTCGACCTCAAATTATATATATGCCATGAATTGCTCGCCAAAATTTCAAAAACTAGATGCTCACTTTGAATTACATTTGCTGGTAAATTCTTAAGTGCTATATATATAATTGGCTATTTTGCTAGATTTTTAAAGACAAGACTCGCATTTTAGGTTGTATTTTTTTAATCATAAAAAATAATTGAACATGTATTTCCAATTATTTTAAGCAACAGATTTGGAGTTCCACTAATTTTAATTAAATGATCAATTTGATTTGAAAATTATTGAATTTCCTCAATTTTTTTTCTTGCAATTGATTGGAGTGTCTTCTTATGGGTTACTTTTTGCTGATTACGTAAATTTAAATTTAGTTTTATAAAATGAGGTTCACAATTCAGTTTCTTTTAAGAACAAATGTTTGATAAATTTGTAAACTGATAAGTTTATTAGTTTTTTCAAAGTTTATTAGTTTTCTCACAGTAGATTCTTAATATAGCTAATATTGGAATTTGTTTCCATTAGATTCACAAATTAGCTGATTTGTAAAAAAATGTTTAATATCTTAAAGAAGAGAAAAGTAAAAATTTGCAAATTTTTCAAAAATTAATGATAAATTCTTAATATATTGTATTTTTTAATTGATGTTAATGTATAGCTTTTAAAAATAAAAATAAATATTTAGCAATCTTTTGAAAAAAGCTCAATAGATTTATAATCAAACAAATTTTTGATCAATGGATTTACAATTTAAATAGTTGCTAGATGAATTTAAAATTTATAAATATTTTGCAAAACATATCAGTAGATTTGCATTTAGCAAAACGTTGTAAAATTATAGATTCACAAATTACCAAATTTTGAAAGTCTTTCATAAATTCATAATTTAGTAAATTACAAAAAAGTTTGAATAGTGTTGTGTCAACATAGTATCATGGGTGAATCTTAATCTTATTTCAAAATAAATCTAATGTAGAGAGTTGCGAGTCTTTATGTTTATTTTCAAATTTGCAAGTGTGGTTCCCTGGGTGAGCAAGTGCCCCTGTTTTACTTATTTTTATTTAAATATTTTTTTTCTATATAATCAATAATATTCTTCTTGCAACATAGGAGTTAGATTCAAAGCTTGACAATTTTTTTAAAGGATCTTTTGATGGATTTAGAATATATTTATATTTTGGAAAATTGTTCAATAGGTTTACTGATTTGAATTGGACCATGAAACTAAAATTTAAACAAAGTTACTAATCTCACACACTACTTGAAATGACTAAGGTGACTTGAAACACTCTTATACACCTAGTTTGATAATTTCATCAAGTAACTTAGTATGCAATATTGGTACATGGCACTATAGAGGTTTTGGATAGTCTTAAGGTGATTTGGATACACTGGAATCCCTGGAAGCTATAGTTTCTTGAAAATAGAGGAAGGGTACATAATAAGTTGCATAGTGACAAAATTATTAGTTGTAGTCTGGTGATGATTGTGTTTAAAATTTAAATCATAGGGGTTTCACTCTCGTTTGGTGCATTCTCTCGTGTCAGAATGATTTGGCTTTGATGTTGTGGCAGTTCTACCTTTGTTAGGTAGAATAGACGAGTACTGGCAGAAAATGTTCTCTATTATTTATTTTAGTGTTTTGTATCTTTGGTTCAATTTGGTTGGATTTGTATTTACACACTCTTTGCAAGGTCTTATCATCTATGAAAACGAACAATCTCTTTCTATATAGAAAATGGAGTTTATCAATCATAAATTCTTTAGAATTGAAATAGTTATAAATATTTGGTTCAAATAATTATAAGAAAATATGTAATAGCATTTTTTTTAAATGTTAAGAAAAAATTGTATGTAATTTAAATTTGTATTGGTTTATTACATAGACAATAGAGAATATACCTTCTTAACATGTTAATTTACTATTTTTCTATCGGTGTAACCCTTGCATCCCCTTTTTGATGCAAGTGCTAGTTTTTATGACTTTTGTGACTAGAAGATCATAGACACGACTCACCAAAGTATGTTGATCGATTGAGATCAATGGAAAATCCATCTTTCCGATCTCTAATAAGTATACTGCTTCAAAGTCCCAATAATTTTGTGATAGCTTCATCATTCTTGAAAATGTTATGCTTGTTGGACCATGGTGTTCCCAGTCTATTAGTTTAGGGTATATGAGAGAAATTTTGTCATTACCTTGTGTATAAGATACAAGAATTTATGTGATGTTATTAATATGGAATTCAAACAATGACTCATGGGATTCAGACGATGAGTTTTCAAAGGTCTCAAATTGATTTCAAAAGTTTTCTATCCAAGAATGTTGATTTGTGGGTCTATTTTGTAACGATAGGCTATCAAATTGGGCAAATAAATTATTTTGACAGTAGATACTTGATGTTCATGGGGCATCCCATTTGTACTCATTGGAATTTGTCTTGTAGTAGTAGTCCTCCTATGTCTCAACTTCATCAAAGGCACACATGTCACCTTGGTGAGGAAACTGGGTATTTGGGGTACTTTCCTTGTGTGGTTGGAATGCTAGACCTTGAAAGTTAGGATTAGCTTTGGGGAATATTGGTTCTACTACTCCTTGATTTTGTTTCTGAGGCCAGTGTATCCATTGTACCCTTTTTGCATTATTATATACTCTCTTCTATATTGATGGACCAAAAATGTGACATGATGGGGTTCTTCATCTCTACATAGCCAATTAGAAAAGTCTTCTTCTACAGACTCTTCATCTATCTCCCCCCATTTTGTGAAGATGGTAGGTGGTTCATACTGAATATATACTTTATACTTTCTCTTGAGGGGTTGTCTGGGGTTTCCATAGATTCTCGGTGAGATGGGTATGTTTCCTACACAAAAGGAATTTGCATAAGCATACTCTCCATAAACCTCCTCTTTAACTATAATCTTGAACTTGGATGTTGATGGGGCAATATATTTGGACAAATTGGATGTATCAAGATACTTAGAAGATGAGAGGTTTGATGTTTCTTGGTTGATAGGGACAATTTGCAATGGATCCCTTAATATTATTATAGTATAGGAATGAGTCTCTATCACCTAGAATGGTAATTCTTGTTCCATTGTAAGAGAATTTAAGGAATCGGTGATATGTGGATGTTACAACCTGCATGGCATGCATCCAGGGTCTTCCATGAAGCATGTTATATCTGAGCTCAAGATCGAATACTTGGAAATTAGTCTCATGAATGGTTGGTCGTATTCTGACAAGTAATGAAATGATGCCTTTGGAAGAGCATTCTACATCATACAATCTAATAATGATTTTCTTGGTGAGGTACACACAAATATTGAAGTATCCCAGTGTTTGAACTAACTTCAAGGTACAAATATTAAGACTAACTCCACCATCTACCAACACTCTTGATTTTATGTAGGGGACTATACTTAAAGGTGAAAGATGATCATTATGGTAAGACTTATACATGGGTAGGTCTTTTTCAATGAATAAAATGTGATGTGTGGTTTCCAAGGGTTCAACCATGGCTTGAAATTCATCAACTTTGATGCTTGTGGAAACATATAACTCTTGCAAGGCCTTATCCAAGTTTTCTTTATGATTGGGTGAGATGCATAGAAACTCATATATGGAAATTTGTGGAGGTCTTCTTAAGTTGGTCTAATAAACTATTTTGACCTATTGTGGTGATAGGGGACTTGTATGGCAGTGATAGTTTACAGGGGACACCATGGACCATCATTTTTGTTTTGCGGGTAGCTAAAACACAATCAACATCTTTTTCCCTGACTATGATAGTGTTTATTGTGTAATATGACTCAGAGTGGATATGATTAATGAAATGATGATGGGTTTCATAAGTGTAGTTAAACTTGTTATTCTATCTTGAAGAGGAGGCCTTATGGTGTGATCCTTATTAGATGTGGTAAGATTATTAAGGACTTTAATTTCCCACATTCAATTAGGTCTTGGACTATATTCTTAAGATGATAAAAATTTGCACTTTTATGTCCATTGGTGTGGTGGTAGTCTCAAAAATCATTATCATTCCACCACACGGGAATGAACAAACTTGGTTCATTGTGTTTGATTTTTGACAGTGTGATGGCGCTTGATTGTACAAATTTCCTTAGGACAACCTCAAGAGGTTCTACGAGAGATGAATAGTTTTGTCTTGGGTTCTTCCATCTCATAGGAAATTGTTGGTCATTAGTAACATTGGATGACTAAATCCTAGTTTGAGGCATGTTATTTTGGTGTTGGGATTATTGGTATTGGGTGTCCCTTTGAGATGCAACACCTGTTGTGCTCTGTTGACAACTATAGCATCAACTACACTATCGTAAGTGATAATTTTTTTTGGACCAATATTTTGATTTGTTATAAGATGAATCAATATTGGTCTCTTTATTATTCTTGATTATGCTTTTTAGTGTGAGGGATCTCTTTGATTTTAGGCACTTTACAACAATTTATTCAAAGGATTCGATACATTGGGAGTGTAAAGCACACATCATGCAAAGTTGACAATTCTCAATAAACATCAATATCTTATCTTTCTATGTGATGTGAAATAGGGATTTTGAAGCTATGTTCCTCCATCGTTGCAAGAGGGAAGATAAATTTTCACTATTTTTCTATTTTTTGTTAGAGATCCATGATCAGTACTTCACTAACAATGTTATGAGAATAATGGGAAATGAAATTCTCAACTAGTTCATTCCAAGACCTTATGCCTAGAGGTAGTCATGAGAACCATTCCATAGTTGGCCCACTGAGACTATAGAAAGAGTCTCATTAGATAAGTGTCATTATAGGCCACATATGTGCATGCTGTAAATAATTCTCTAATATGGTCTCTTGGGTCACCCCTTTCCTTATATTTGTCAAATTTTGGCATCTCCAAATCAGAAGGAAAAGGTGGCATGTATAACCAATTATCAAATAGGCAAGGTAATAGATATTCTAGTAAGCAGGCATTCTTAGGGACACCAATTCGAAGGTTAGTCATCTGTTGGTAAAGGTTTTGCACCTATTGTGCTAGTATCTCAGTGGGCATAAGTGGGACATGTGTGCCAACTCTAAAATTTGGGTCTATAAAAGGATTTCCACTGTGATATGCAGGTGCCTGGTTGTATGTATATGCCTCTTGGTGTGTATAGTTTTGGTTGGAGGTGCACGCATAAGATGGCGGTGCAACTTGAGGTGGTGTAAAATAGTTGAATGTTGGATTCACCAATGTAAAGGGACTTTTTGTAGCATTATACCCACTAGGATTTGTTGTGTCATGCCCAAAATTTGCACCCAAAAGAGAATTTTTTTTTTTTGAAAAGAAATATTAATGTCTTAGTGAATACAGTTGGGAGGTTTATCCAAGTTTTCTAAGCTAGAACAATGAATACAAATTTGGAGTGTTAGTTTTTATGTTATAGCAAGAACCGCTATTAGGGTCAAGGGGAATCATTACCACATATCAACATCCCTCAACCCATATATTATTCACCTAGGTTTATGTTGTCATAATAATAAAAATTCATTCTTTAATAGAGTTTGAAGATGTGTTAAATGAAGGTTCTATAATAGTTTAACTGGTTTTAACATATCCCCAACATTGCCTATAATCTCACAATATTAGTTACTAGGCAACAAACCTCTAGAAGTAAAATTATTATTTAATGTCATTAACAAGGTCTTGTTAAATAGTTAAATCTAATATAAATGCATTAATCTCCTAAACAATTTAGCCATAAACCCTTAGAGTTATAGCTAAACTATAAACACTCTTAGACAAGAAGTCACAAATTAAACTCCTAACAATGCTCACTTAAGCAAGAACATCTATATGTACTAATTATTATCTGAATACATTTTCAGGTGTTTTATTAATTACTTAAATAAATTTCATTCCTCAAGTTCCTAAATATATTCATTTAAAATTTCACTAAATTAATCATTAAATTACTTAAAATTTAGAATATAACATTAATGGAATTTGCACCATAATATTTTTTGAAGTAAAAACTTCATTTGACTAACCTAAATGTGAATAAGGAAAGATTACTAACATTGAGTTCTAATTAATTTTCCCTCCAAGATATATATTTTGAAAACTTTCCCACAAAAAGCACAAACATTAAATAAATGTAAAAAGTCAACTCACTTCACCTTATTTTTGCAAAACCTAACCCTAATTTGAAAATAGGGTTAGGACCCAAAATATGAAGAGGGAAAAGATGAATCTCTCTCTCTCTCTCTCTCTCTCTCTCTCTCTCTCTCTCTCTCTCTCTCTCTCTCTCTCTCTCTCTCTCCGAACCCTAAGAGTTATATTTTTCTCCTCTATTCTTCTTTGTTTGTCACAGGTTTAAGGCAATGGAGGAGCAACAAGAATCTATATGCATATGCCCTTATATATAAGCATATATACATTAATTTATATATATAATTATTTACAAAATTGTGTGCATATATATATATATATATATATATATAATTTAAAAGAGCACGGCTGCGAAATAACT
>MU223836.1:1649562-1669010 GCA_018584345.1 Thuja plicata | reverse complement strand
ATATATAGATATATATATATTTTGAAGTGCTATGTAAAAATATAAAATGAGATTCATTTTTCTGTGCTCGGAAATTTCAGCAAAGAAAATGACATGGTAAAATAGAAACAAATACATATGTCTAAATATAAATTTTATACATACATATATTGAGGCCATATTCTCATGTGTGTGTGTGTGTGTGTGCGTGCATTCAGATGTATACTAATATTTAGAAACATAAATCTAAAATTTTAAAATTTATTTAAACCTATATATAAGAAGTGCATTTAAATAACAATAAACAACAAACTAATGAATCTTTTAACAACATATTTGAAGCTACAAATGTGTTCATTTTTTTTTGTTTGTAGTAAATATGAAATCTCACTTGAAGGAATTCTTTTGAATATAAATAACAATGGATACTAAAATGTTAAAAATACTATTTTCTCTATTGATTTTCTTTCAAATTTCATGTAGAATGCATATCTTTTTTTTTTCTTTTACATTTCTTCTAAAAGTACAACTTCCATTTTCTATTTTCTTTACTCATAATGAGGAACTTCATTTACACAAAAACAAGATTCTTTAAATCTAGAATTTCATAAGCTACAAATCTCCCTCTAAGAAAACATGGTTACAAATTTCTAGCCATATGGCTTTTACATAATTTCTTTCAAAATAATATTCTTTTTTTCATGCTTCCAAGCTTTATCTTCAAGATCTCCAAGCAACTAAAAATATGAAAATAGAAAGGAAAACTAGAAGACCATGGGAAGCTCACCTCCCATCCTAGGCCTCTAAGAGGCCACACTCGAGCTTGGGGAACCAAACATAGGTAGGTTACACATGCAAAATAAAAAGAGAAAGACAAAGCAACACAACACAAAAGCTCTCATCCATGGCTTCCATAATGGGTCACATATTGACCCAAAAATGGGGTGAAGTGGACCAAGTACCCTATGGGGAGAAAGTCAAACGCAAATGCAAGAAAAGAAACCTACCTTCACAAGGCTTTCAAAAACCATCTCCTCATCAACTTCTCAAATTCATAACATCTCACATATGCCCCCCAAGGCTTCAAGCCAAGAACAAACTCCCTTATGACCCCCAAAAAAAAGAATGGAATGACTTCATGGAGCTAATGCTCCATGTTTTCTCCCTCTCCTCCTTGAAGAGAGACTCTACACCTATGGGCTATCCTAAAACCTTCACCCCAAGGCTACTATTCTCTCCCAAGGGTGAGTGGACCTTGAGACTTCCAAATACAAAAGAATGCAACACTTTACAAAGACATAACAACACAAGAAAGGAACAAAACCAAATCCTCCATTACAATACATAGATAAAACATGAAAGCATACTACATTCATTTTTGCATACACACAACATGCTTCCACCATTTCACAAAACAAAGTAAGAGAACAAGAACAATGATAGAGAGCCACCAACCTAGATCCAATCTTAAGGTATGAAGTTGATGAAGAGCTAATTTTTTTTTTGTCTAAGTCTCCTTTCTCCAAGGCTTCTCCAAAACTAGTCAAGTCTCTAAGATAGAGAGTGGGTGTTCAAACTCTCAACCATGGAGAGTATCCACTAAAAGGGCCTCTAAAGTGCTCTTGGGGAAAGATAAGCTTCTCATTGGTTTCTCTTCCCTAAGCTTCTGACAAGCTTAATAAAAAAGGATTCTAAAAAGGTAACTCCAAAAAGTGCACCAAGTCTTTGCACCAAAAGGGATGGGTTGTCTAACCAAGGCCATGCCTCCCAAAAGTGGATTTTCGTCCATCTTGGAATTCCAAATTTTGGAAGGGTCTTTTGGTCAACTAAGAATTGTCCTAGGGTTAAAAATGACCCTTACCCATAGGTATACCAAGTGATCTTTTTAAAAATAGACCAAACACACCCCTAGGTACCTTTCTAGCCTCCCAAAATTCCCTTATAAGCTTACACACGAAAATCAAGTGAAAAGACCATACCTCAAGCTTTCTACCCAAGGGGTTCAAATGAGGATTCACTATGATACTTACCTAGGTTGATGGACGTCAATCCTCAAGCTGACATGTCATGACCACATGTACACAACACAAGTGTCAAGTGACACACACATACATTTACACATCACTAGACACATGACATTTCCACTTGAGAACATTTCACATAAATTTAAATATACAATTTACAATATTGCACTAACACAATCAAACTCTTAGATTTTACTGAATTCACATAGACCCAAGTTTGGTTCCCCGATTTAATAGCATGGTTTTATTCCATGCACACTAAATCCGAATATCAGTAGTCCAAGGAATATAATATACATCATATTGAATAAACATCATTCAAACCTTCCACGAAATATCTACATAATCAAATTAACCTTTCAATAATATGCAATTATAACCATCATCTAAACATTTAACTTTCATTTCATAATAAAAATCACATTGCATCAAAACCGAATTCAAATAGCAAATTTCCTAATTAATTACATAATCTTCAATAATCCATCACATTATCATAACATTGACCAAATTAAATATAAGTAATACAACTTCCTAATTGTATAATAAAATAGTCTATCAAGAGCATCATAAAATAATATGCATCTAAATCCAAAGTGATCAAATCCATCACATAAGGTGTATAACCACAGCGCATCAAAATAAGTATCAAATACTAAGTCTATCATAAGCAAAATCAGAAAAGCTATGGTGGGCTTGGGAGGAGTCCTAACATGTTAACACTCAGTAACTAGGATTTTGACTGTTTGATTATTGAGTAGGAGGATCACCTTGGAGTGTAATACATGGACCTTGGTTGGGAGGTGTCCCTTGTGAGGTAATAGTGTGTTTGCATTAGATTGAATTAACATCGTGAGAGATCGTGTTGGTTTGATCCCAAGGGATTGGATGTTCATATAAACTATTGTTCCCATGATATTAGTGGTATTTTCTATTATAGGTTAAGGATTGACAGTCGTACTAGATTGTGACATGGTTGAGGATACATTAGTCCTTGTTGTCATTGGATTATTATAAAATAGTGGGTTTCTATATTGAGTTCCAAATGACGTCATAGAGGTCATAACATGTGTAGCATTATGGGACACACTGTAAGAGGGCATGTTTGAAGATATTTGAGAAGATGTAGTTGCATGAGTAGCCAGAATTGAGTGTGTTTGAGTTTGTGTCACTTGTTCTACAATAGTAGAAATATCAAATCATGTGTGTAATTTTACTTTTTTTTTTGCAAGCAAGTATAAATTGAAGGCATTATATTTTTCCATTAGTATACAAAAGGAAAAACATGATCTGCACCATTGGTTGTCACTACACCGACAGACAGGGAACAACACTACTCGACGCCAAGGTTACCCGAAAAACACTATCCAGTATTATCCGATGACAAAAAGGTAAATGAAACCCGACGAGTAACATCAATTAAACCTGATGAAACAACAAAGAGAGGAACCTAACATACAAAGGGAACCCAACGAACAGTTCAACAAAGGAACGCCGACAGACTTCAAGTTCAACCTGACAACCAAGAACCGATAGTCAGTTACATCCTGCAAAAAGTGGATCTGACTTTCCACGTCAGATAAATCACTGAAGTTGTATTTATAGCTTCTTGATTTACTTTTAAATCCATTATGTGTGGAGGAAGCAATGTATTTAATATTGTTTTCATTAATTATACTTATTTAAAACATGCAAACTAAAGATCAAGGTCAAGTTGTAAACCTTGGATCTAAGAGTTAACATTGTAATGTGTGATTCTAGGATAGGTCAAATACTTGTATAAATAGATGCTCAATATATTGTAAACAATAGTTGTTCAATGAATATAGTAGCCACAGAGAGCATCTAGAGACCAGACAAGAGAATTCATGCAGAAGGACAGAAATAGAATCAAATCAGTTTAAAGAACAAGAACACAGGCTACCGACGAGCAGAGAAAAGGTATTCATCAATCACTTAAGGTGATATTATTATTCTAAGAGCTTTAATGGATCCATAATCAGCAATTATAGATTGCATACAGTCAGGTCAACATTTGTACTCATTCTAACAAGTGTAGTATGTATAAGAAATCCTTTCAAGAAAGGTGGGCTTAACCGTCCTATTGTAAATCTCATAACTAAGTGCACACTTAAATCAGTGTTGCAAAATATCTTAACAGAGTAGATCTTAACAGGTCTCCACCTTAATACTCCTAACATGGTAGATCATCAGAAGTGATCAAATTGTAAGCCTTAACCAGATCCCTTCCATTATGTAGATAGTGAAGTTTTGTGGGTGCCATCCCCACCATAGTTTTTACTTCCTAACAGGAGTTTTCTGTGATACCATATCTTGTGTTATGTGTTTATTACTTTCACGAATGTTTCTATAAATGTTGCAAACTAAGATCCATTAGACCTTTGTTCTTTTTGGATTGTGTGATTGGAATTTGCAAATGCAAGGAATCTAAGGAATCTAACCTAGGAATGAGACTATATTTTTGGGTTTTTTAATTTTTGGGAATGTGACTAAGGTAAATGCAATATGCAAAAAGGAAAATTATTTCAACTATGTATGACGTTAATTTTTTTAGGATTTTTTTTATTTTTGGAATGTGACTAAGGTAAATGCAATATACAAAAAGGTATAATGACAATAATGACGACTAGGTATGACACTATTTGTTTGGAATATTTTATTTTTGAAATTTTGACTAAGGTAAATGTAATATACAAAAAAGGTATAATGATGATTATGACGACAAGGTATGACACTATTTTTGGGGTATTTTTTTTTATTTTTGGGAATGTGAGGTAAATGCAATATGTAAAAAGAGAAAATGATGATTATGACAATAATAATCGACGCTAAGTTTTTTGGGTTTTTTTATTTAGTGGAATGTGACTAAGGTAAATGCAACATGCAAAAAAGGAAAATGATGATTATGCCGACTAGGTAAGATGCTAA
This sequence comes from Thuja plicata, assembly GCA_018584345.1. Classification (NCBI taxonomy): domain Eukaryota; kingdom Viridiplantae; phylum Streptophyta; class Pinopsida; order Cupressales; family Cupressaceae; genus Thuja; species Thuja plicata. The sequence continues at coordinate 1,664,058 of MU223836.1, read as the reverse complement.
AATGGATGCAAAATAGTAAAATAATGACTATGGTATGAACTAGTATACCATAAGGGAAAATTTTATGAAATTTTGAGAATAAAAATTTAGGAGAAAACCTAAGTAATTGAAAGAACTTTCTTGAACTCTAAGGTGCGAAAAAAGTAACAAATTGACAAAGTGTTGGTTATAAAAAAAGGGTAATTGGATTTAAGGAGGTTAAAATTATTCCAACAATCACTATGGAAGGATCCAAAAGGTGTACTCACTAGTTTCCAAAAGATGGCCCTAAAGAGAAAATGTCCAAACCTAGGGGATGCAATACCTATGTTTTTTGTATTTTTTAGGATTTTTGAAATATGCAAGGTAATCCTAGTGATGTATGAAAAAAGGAAATCCTATGGTTAAATATATAAAAGGGAAACCCTAAAAGGATATGATATGCAATAAGGAATTCTAATGATGAATGCAAAGGAAACCCTAAAGGCATGTAAATAGACAAAAATGAAAATAAGAAAACAAGGACAACCTATGGATGGAAGATTATGACATAAGGATTCCAGATCGCTGAATCGCTCAACCATTTGTTGATAATGAGCTACAACCTCATAAAAAGTCATTCTGAGGTTCTAGATCACCAAATCGGTCAACCATTTGTTGATGATGAGATATAATCTCATAAAGAGCTGTTCTGTGGTTCCAGATCACTTAATCGGTCAACCATTTCCTGATAATGAGCTACAATCTCATAACAAGCCGTTCTGATGTTCAAGATCACTGAATCGGTCAACCTTTTACTGATAATGAGCTACAATCTCATAACAGGCAATTCTGAGGTTCTAGATTGCCAAATCGGTCAAATTTATGCTGATAATGAGCTACAATCTCATAACAAGCCATTCTGAGGTTCTAGATCGACGAATTGGTCTACCATTTGCTAATAATGAGCTACAATCTCATAACAAGCCATTCTGAGATTTGAGATCATCAAATCGGGCAACCGTTTGCTAAAAATGAGATACAATCTCATAATAAGCCATTCTGAGGTTCCAGATCGCCAAATCAGTCTACCATTTGCTGATAATGAGCTACAATCTCATAGCAAGCCGTTCTGAGGTTCCAAATCACTGAATCGATCAACAGTTTGTAGACAATGAGCTATAATCTCGTAACAAGCCCTTCTGAGGTTCCAGATCACTGAATCGGTCAACCGTTTGCTGATAATGAGCTACAATATCATAACAAGCCATTGTGAGGTTCTAGATAGCCGAGTTGGTCAATAGTTTGCTGATAATGAGCTACAATCTTATAACAAGTAATTCTGAGGTTCCAGATCTCTGAATCGGTCAACCGTTTGCTAATAATGAGCTACAATCTCATAACAAGCCATTCTAAGGTTCCCGATCATGAAATCGGTCAAGTGTTTGATGATAATGAGCTACAATATCATAACAAGCCATTCTGAGGTTCCAGATCACCGAATTGGTCAACTGCTTGCAGATAATGATCTACAATCTCATCACAAGTTTTTCTAAGGTTCCAGATCGCTAAATAAGTCAACCCTTTGTGGCCAATGAGCTACAATCTCATAACAAGCAATTCTGAGGTTCCAGATTACCGAATTAGTCAACCATTTTCTAATAATGAGCTACAATCTCATAACAAGCCATTCTGAGGTTCTAGATTGCCAAATCGGTCAACCATTTGCTAATAATGAGATACAATCTCATAACAAGTTGTTTTGAGGTTCTAGATCGCCCAATCGGTCAACTATTTGTTGATAATGAGCTACAATCTCATAACAAGCCATTCTGAGGTTCAAGATTACCAAATCGGTCAAGCATTTGTAGATAATGAGCTATAATCTCATAATAAGCTATTCTGAGGTTCCAGATCACCCAATCGGTCAACCGTTTGCTGATAATGAGCTACAATCTCATAACAAGCCGTTCTGAGGTTCTAGATCGCCAAATCGGTCTACCATTTGTTGATAATCATCTACAATCTCATAATAAGTTGTTTTGAGGTTCTAGATCGCTGAATCAGTCAATCATATGCTGATAATGAGCTACAATCTCATAAAGATTCATTCTAAGGTTCTAGATCACCGAATTGGTCAACCATTTGCTGATAATGAGCTACAATCTCATAACAAGTTGTTCTATGGTTTGATATCACTGAATCGGTCAACCGTACAAGCCATTATGAGGTTCTAGATTGTTGAATCGATCAAGTGTTTGCTGATAATGAGCTACAATCTCATAACAAGTCATTCTGAGGTTCTAGATCGTTGAATCGGTCAACCATTTGCTGATAATTAGCTATAATCTCGTAACAAGTCATTCAGAGATTCGAGATCGCAGAATCAGTCAATCGTTTATTGATAATGAGCTACGATCTCATAAAATGCTATTTTGAGGTTCCAGATCGTTGAATCAGTCAATCATTTGCTAATAATGAGTTATAATCTCATAACAAGTCATTCTAAGGTTCCAGATCACTGAATCAATCAATGGTTTGTTGATAATGAGCTACAATCTCATAACAAGTCATTCTGAGGTTCCAGATGGATAAATTAGTCAACTATTTGTAGGTAATGAGCTACAACCACATAACAAGTCATTTTGAGGTTCCACATCACTGAATTGGTCAACCATTTGCTGATAATAAGCTACAATCTCTTAGCAAGCCGTTCCGAGTTTCTAGATCATTGAATCAGTCAAACGTTTGCTGATAATCTGCTACAATCTCATAACAATTCATTCTGAGGTTCTAGATCGCTGAATTAGTCAAGCATTTACTGATAATGAGATACAATCTCATAAAGAGTCATTATGAGGTTCCAAATCGCTTAATTGGTTAACAATTTGTTGATAATGAGCTACAATCTCATAACAAGTCGTTCTGAGGTTTGAGATTGCCAAATCAGTCAACCATTTGCTGATAATGAGCTACAATCTCCTAACAAGCCATTCTAAGGTTCTAGATCGCCAAATCGGTCAACTGTATGCTGATAATGAGCTACAATCTCATAAAAATTTATTCTGAGGTTCTAGATCGCTAAATAGGTCAACCGTATGTTGATAATGAGCTACAATCTCATAACAAGTCATTCTGAGGTTCCAGATCACCAAATCGGTCAACTATTTGCTGATAATTAGTTAAAATCTAGTATAGAGCTGTTCTGAAGTTCTAGATCACTGATAATGAGCTACAATCTCATAACAAGTAATTCTAAGGTTCCAGATTGCTGAATCGGTAAACCATTTGTTGATAATTAGCTAAAATATCCTATAGAGTCATTATGAGGTTCTAGATTGCCAAATCGGTCAACCGTTTGTTGATAATGAGCTACAATATCATAACAAGTTATTTTGATGTTCAAGATCATCGAATCAGTTAACTTTTTGCTGATAATGAGCTATAATCTCATAACAAATTGCTCTGAGGTTCTAGATCGTCAAATCAGTCAACCGTTTGCTGATAATGAGCTACAATCTCATAACAAGCTGTTCTGAGGTTTCAGATCACCGAATCAGTCAACCATTTGCTGATAATGATCTACCATCTCATAACAAGCCATTCTGAGGTTCTAGATTGCCGACTCGATCAACTATATGCTGATAATGAGTTACAATCTCAGAACAAGTCATTTTGAGGTTTCAGATCATCGAATCAGTCAAATATTTGCTGATAATGAGCTAAAATCTCATACAGAGCCATTATGAGGTTCTAGATCACCGAATTGGTCAACCCTATATTGATAATGAGCTATAATCTCATAACAAACCGTTCTAAGGTTCCAGATTGCCGAGTCGGTCAACCGTTTGTTTAAGATGAGCTACAATCTCATAGCAGGTTGTTCTGAGGTTCCAGATCTCTGAATCAGTCAACCATTTGTTGATAATGATCTAAAATCTTATAACAAACCATTTTGAGGTTCTAGATCACTGAATCGGTCAATCGTATGCTGACCAGGGAAAACTTTAGTGGCAAATATTTGCCATTTGGCGAATGCCTCATGTCCGCGACCTGAGATTTGGAGAATATAATGTGTATATCAGGTTGTCCACATCACCCGACCTTTATAAATATTGGGTCGAATTCCCAGGCCCACCGCCCATTGATTTATGTATTTTATCCTTTTCTTTCACAATATCGCAAATCAAATTAATTGTTGGACACTATAAATTGAAAAATTTTGCCTACAATTTCCAAAGCTTGTCGTAATTGACAACCATATTCGCCAATATGTGGTCGATATTTAAGGTTAGGGTACAGGTTACATGACATGTGTCTCTATTCCGAAGACTTTGAATGAAACTTTATGACTTTTAAAACTTTTGACCAAAATAGATTTGACATGTGTCTCTATTTCAGAGACTTTTGGGGGAATCTATGTCCTTTTAAACCTTGGCCCAAAATAGAATTCCTGCCATTGATCTGGGATCATCTGACGATTATAAAAATTAAGGTTAGTTCATGTTAGAAGAAATTGAATTAACTCACAATACCTTAATAAAATAATAAAATTCATTTGAGCATAATAATGGTTTCTTGGCATGTGTGCCTATCACCGCGATTTTTTAAATAATGAAAGATTCACCAAGATTTTATAAAATTTTCATATAATTGAAAAAAAATCGTCAGTACAACTAATATTTTTTCCTTTCAAATTAAAATTTTTTGCCAACAATATTAATTTTTCCCTCCCAAAACAACGTAGGATTCGCCAGTATTTTACACATTTTCCCACAAGGGGGTTTCTTAAAGTTTTCCCTGATGCTGATAATGAGCTACAATCTCATAACAAGCTATTCAGAGGTTCCAATTTGCTGAATCGGTCAAACATTTGTTGATAATGAGCTAAAATCTCATATAGAGCCGTTATGAGGTTCTAGATTGCTAAAAAGGTCAACCGTATGCTGATAATGAGCTACAATCTCATAAAAAGCCATTCTAAGGTTCTAAATCACAGAATCGGTCAACCATTTGTTGATAATGAGTCACAATCTCATAACAAGTTGTCTAGAGGTTCCAGATTGCTGAATCGGCCAACCGTTTGCTGATAATGAGCTACAATATCATAACAAGCCATTCTAAACTTTAAAATCGCTGAATCGGTCAATTGTTTGTTGATAATGAGCTACAATCTCATAACAAGCCATTCTAAAATTCTAGATCGCCGAATCGGTCAACTGTTTGCACATAATGAGCTACAATCTCATAACAAGCCATTCTGAGGTTCCAGATTGCTGAATCGGTCAACCGTTGCTGATAATGAGCTACAATCTCATAACAAGCCCTTTTGAGGTTTTAGATTGCCAAATCAGTCAACTATTTGCTGATATGAGGTACAATCTCATAACAAGTCATCTTGAGGTTCCAGATTGCCAAATCGGTCTACCGTTTGCTGATAATGAGCTAAAATCTCATATAGAGCCGTTATGAGGTTCTAGATCACCAAATCGGTCAATCATTTGCTGATAATGAGCTACAATCTCATAACAAGCCGTTCTGAGGTTCCAGATTGCCGAATCGGTCAACCATTTGCTGATAATGAGTTACAATCTCATAACAAGCCATTCTAAGGTTCTAGATCACTGAATCAGTCAACTGTTTGCTAATAAAGAGCTACAATCTCATAACAAGCCATTCTGAGGTTCCAAGTCATTGAATTGGTTAACCGTTAGCTAACAATGAGCTAAAATTTCATGTAGAGCCGTTGTGAGGTTCTAGATCGCCGAATCGGTCAACTATATCTTGAAAATGAGCTACAATATCATAAAAAGTTGTTATGAGGTTCCAGATCACTAAATTGGTTAACCATTTGTTGATAATGAGTTACAATCTTATAACAAGTCATTCTGAGGTTCCATATCACTGAATTGACCAACTGTTTGCTGATAATGGGTTACAATTTCATAACAAGTCATTCTGAACTTTGAGATCGCTGAATCGGTCAACCGTTTGCTGATTATGAGCTAGAATCTCATAACAAGTTGTTTAGAGGTTCTAGATTTTTGAATCGGTCAACTGTTTGCTGATAATGAGCTACAATCTCATAACAAGTTTTTCTGAGGCTCTAGATCGCCGAATTGGTCTACCGTTTGCTGATAATGAGCTATAATCACATAACAAGCCGTTCTGAGGTTCCAGGTCACCGAATCGGTCTACCATTTGCAAACAATGAGCTACAATCTCATAACAAGCCCTTCTGAGGTTCCAGGTCGCTGAATCGGTCAACCATTTTCTAATAATGAGCTAGAATCTCATTACAATCCGTTATGAGGTTCCAGACCGCCGAATCGGTCAACCGTTTGCTGATAATGAGCTACAATCTCATAACAAGCCATTCTGAGGTTCCAGATCACTGACTCGGTCAACCATTTCTTGATAATGAGCTACAATTGCATAACAAGCCATTCTTAGGTTCCAGATCACCGAATCGGTCAACTATTTGTTTATAATGAGCTACAATCTCATAACAAGCCATTTTGAGGTTCCAGGTTGCCGAATTGGTTTACCATTTTCTGAGAATGAGCTAAAATTGCATAACAAGCCGTTCTGAGGTTCCAAATTACCGAATTGGTCAACCATTTGCAGACAATGAGCTACAATCTCATAACAAGCCCTTCTGAAGTTCCAGATCATTGAATCGGTCAACTGTTTTTTGATAATGAGCTACAATCTTAGTACAAGTTGTTCTGAGGTTCCAGATCACCTAATCGGTCAACTGTTTGCTGATAATGAGCTACAATCTCATAACAAGCCATTCTGAGGTTCCAGATCGCTGAATCGGTCAACTATTGGTTGATAATGAGGTACAATCTCATAAAAAGTCATTCTGAGGTTCTAGATCACCAAATCGGTCAACTATTTATATGTAAATCAATAAGGAAGTACATTGCAGGAATACTAGATGTGTCACAAAAATAGAAGTTGCATAGAAAAATATCCCAGACGGGTCTCAGAAAATTCCAATCACATCTGAAAAGTCTTAGTTGCATTTTTTTGTCAGTGAATGTGCGATTGTCAATTTGAGTTTTCAAACATGAAGAATACACACAAGACAATATGGTTGTTTGACAAATTTTGGACTATTGGACTTTGTGCATGTTCAAGGAATTTTTCAAATTTCCAGATTTTCGCTACTCTAATCATAAACAAAAACAAATGAAGACAAAATCTTAGTCTAAGGACAAAGTTTCATTGCAATATATTAGCCCACGACTTGGAATCTTTGTCAGCTCAAACAACCTTTTCAAACCCTAGGGTGTGCTCTCCTTTTTGCCTTTTTCCAGAGTTTCATCAAAGAAGATTTCTCTTCTATTGAGTCAACCTCTTGAGAACCTTATGGTGAGTATCTTGGGGTTATAGTCTTCCCTCTCCTTGCAATAAAAATATTTACATGTTTGGATATAAAGGGATGGCCTCTAAAATAAGGGTTTTGGTAATGTTCGATTGTGCTTGGCCTAACAAGATTAAAGGGTGAGATACTTAAGTCTCTAATCAGGCATGTTGATTCCTTAGGCACATTCGCCCATCCTAGATTATCACTAACACAAAAAGCCCAAGATAGCTCAAGTATGGGACAAGGATTTATCTGTAACTCTATTCATATAAAAGCTCGAGGGAGTTCTCTCTTTGAGCTTATTCCTTGAGTTGATTAAATCCCCAATAGGCCTCACTAATAAAAAATGAAAAATGGGGTTCTAAACAACAATTGTGCAAGTCCATTGATTACGCTAGACAGATTGATCAATTGTAAACACAAATTGGAATGTGTTGTTATCTACTTGCAAATAGAAAGTGAAAATGTTCCCCATAAAGTATGTTGTCCTTGATTCCCAAACACTAACTTATCATGCATGCACTACTCACATTTGGTATTTGATTTCTTGGAATTGATGTTGATTACTTGACACATTGGATTTGATCAGAATCAGTTGATTACATGACTTGGTTCTTGATTGGTCAACATAGACTTGATACATATTTTGATACATTTGATACATTCAAAAGTTTGGATTAGAGATGTATTGTTGGTGTGATGACAAGTTTGATTAGCACTAATACATAATATGACTTATTAGTTTTATCATTACATTCCAAACTGACATTCCAAGTCACCAATGTAATAGTTTCTATGTATTTATCTTGGCACTTACATTTGAAGTTAGTTTTCAAATTCATTATGATATTCAAGCTGATTGCAAGTGAGATATTTCTTAGTCACCTTAAGTGACTTGATGACAGGTGCATTTGAATTTTTGAAATAATAATGTTCATGATGGTGGAAGGTAAGCCTTTTGGTTGGCCTTTCCTAGGTGATTATAAAATTGGTGTTTTAAGTGTTGAGTGGTGCTAAGGTTGTGAAATCGACACTTAAGTGATGTGAGCATTAAGAGCATGAAAAGACATGTAATTTCTATTGACATGTAGTTGTAACTTGAAGCAGTTTATAATTATCATTTTGTTAAACCTAAAGCTTGAACGAACTAGGGAACAACCCAAAGTAGGACATGAGATTTAAGTCACATTATAGTTTAGAATAAATTTTGATGGCGGTAGATACATGAGATATTTGGCAATTGCTTTTTGTGGTTGAGATGATATTGTGAAGCATCGTGAAGGAATATTTGTGAGCATATATGTAAGATTTGGCTGCAAGATTCTTTTTTGGACGTGTCATCCTTCTATGTTATCATTTTTCTTCTGTCAAATTTGCAAGTTAATCTTTACTTTCAAAGTATTACTTTGTTAATCTTTCTCATTTCATTGTCTGTGATAAAAGTTTATTTTGAAGGCTTGAATTCTTGATTAAACTGTGATTAGTTTGTCAAAAATTACTATATCAAGATAGTTTTCTAAACCCGAGCTTAAATATGGTTTCTTCTTGTAATATAATTTTCATGGTAGGGTTTGCATTATTTTTTCCCATATGAAGTTCATTTTTTGTTTAGGGTTTCTTGTTTCTAAAAAGTTAGAAACTCTTTCATTTATTTTTTATTAAACCCTAATTGTAAATATGTTGTTATTCTTTTCTCAAGTTCTTGTGTTACTTAGTGGTTAAGGGGTTTTGTCTAACGTCCCTAGTTTGTTATTTTTTAGACACATTGTCTATTATTTAGAATATCACTTCAACTCTAGTCAAGAGTTCTCAGGTTTATTATGTTAGTTACATTGTTGTGGTGATGAATTTTCTTGATTAAGTAGCATACTCTATTAACCCTAGTAAAGGGATCTTGTTTTGTTTGAACCTTGTAACATGCTTGTGATTGTGTATAAACTCATGTTATCAGTTCATATCATTCTTTGATTAATGCTTTAAATAGAATCTTTGGTTACTCAATTTCTGTTATGAGTAAACTTTTCTTAACAGTGATATTTGGATTATTTGATGAGCAAATTCTTTATTATGACTATTAGATTGGACACATGTTTATTAGTAACATGATTAAGATGCATAACCAATTTTGGTAAATCATTTTTCAATAGAAGTTTCATTTTAGTTCTCAAAAAGGAACATTATATAATCATGACATTGGGAACATTATCACTGTATAGAGAAAGAGGTTGGTTTTTCATGAAAATTTTGTCATTTATGTAGTTTATTGTGCAAAATTGTTTCAATAGTAGAAATATTTGTTAAAGAATGTTGTGGTCCTGATTCGATATGATGCATTGTTAAGTATAGAGTGTCACAACTTCTCAATTATGTATTGTATGAAGTTATGATTACCATTATTTATTCATATATTCTGACTTTGTATAAAGATCAAATATTGTAAATGAGATACAACCAATGAGGCATTGAAAAAGACTATCAGTGAGATAACACAGTCAATACGACATATGTACAACTAGTAAGACATTGTAAAAGTTTATTTCACATAATCCAATGAGGCAATTTGAGTACTTTAATTCCCTAGAGGGTTTCCACTTAGGACAAAATTTGTGTTATGATCTTTGGGTGTGTTTTACTTGTCTAGTTATCTATTTTGGTACTATTGCACATTATTTCAAGCTTGTTCAATTAAAATTAAAATTAATTTTTATATCAATGATTCACCCCCTCCCCCAAGTGGTATTGTACTCAAACAATTGGTATCATATATACACCTTTCTCTTAGGGTATCTTGGTTAGGGAATACTTCATGGATATCTAAAAGAGACTTTGTGAGCCTATAGTCAAACAAAGTGATAATTACTTTGATTCAGAGATTGATCTTGTAGGAGAACTGAGGCTTTCCCTTATACAAATCAAAAGGTTAAAAAGAGAGGGTGTAGTACAACCAAAATCTTTAAGACTTATATTTGATCTTACTCTTAAGTTTGAAAATCACAAAAAAATTCTTGAATCTATTCAAGATAATCCGCTTCCTTTAGAAAAGAAAAATTAGTCCATGGTAGTGGAACTTGAAGGTCTACAAATAAATACCTTGAATAGTGATAACTTTTAAAACACTTTTGAGGAATCTGGGCTCCATGGTGCTGCAAATATGAGGAAAGATATAAGCATAAAAAATAGTAAGGTTTCTAGATATGATTCTTGTTTTTATAACCTTAACTATGAACATAAATCAAATAGATGTAGTATGATGTCTATAAGAAGAACAAATGAGTTTAAGCGTTCAAAGTGTTTTAAATGTGGTCTGTTTGGCCATATAGCTATTTTTTGTAAATCTAAATTAGTAAAACAACAAAGTAGTGTTCTTATGTGGAGACCAAAAGTCAAAGTTGATGCTTTATTTGTACAAATAGTTCTTCATACTGTTAAAAGGGGTCTATGGGTGCTTGATAGTGGATGTTAACACCATATAAATGGTGATAGATCTAAGTTTTTTCATTATAATGAAACTCATCCAGGTGGTTCAATTAAATTTGGAAATAATCAGTCTATTGAAATTATTGGCAAAGGAATTGTTCTTCTTGATAATGAAAGTCTTGTAAATGATGTATATTATATTGAAGGATTGACACATAAATTCTTAGCGTGATTCAAATATGTGACAATGACTTTGATGTAACATTCTTTGTACTCGCATGTGAAATTAAAAAGAAGTCTGGTAAAAGTATTCCTACAAGATTCAAAACAAACAAAAATATTTATAATCTCTGTGAAAATTTAGGAAAAGTTCAGAATAATGTACGTTTTATGAGACAAATTGAAGAAACTAAACTCTAGCATAGAAGACTAGGGCATATAAACTATGAAATTTTGATCAGGATCAGTAAGAATCAAAATGTTAGAAATATAGGTCAGCCCTATCAAATCTTAATAATAATGTTTGCAAAGAATGTCAAGAAGGTAAAAAAATAAAAATAAATCTCAAATCAAAGAAATATACTACTACTAAGCCTTTTCAACTTGTTCACACTTATTTGTGTGGTCCAACAAGGAAAAAATAATTGAACAATGAAAAGTATTTTATGCTTTTCATTTATGACTATACAAGGATTACTTGTGTCACTTTTGTGAAACATAAAGCAAAAACCTTTAATAGGTTTAAGATATTTAGAAAAATGGTTGAAAAGGAATTAGATTTAAAATTAAAATATCTTAGATACAATAAAGGTGGAGAATTTACCTCACAATAATGCATTAATTATTGTGAAGATCATGGTACGAAAAGGTAGTACTCAGCACTCAGAACACTACAACAAAATGGTGTTGCTAAGAGAAAGAATAGAACTATTAAAGAAATGGATAGAACTATGTTATAGGATGCATGGATTTCGAATGCCTATTGTAAATAAGTAGTGCATACTGTTGTTTACATTTTAAATAGATTTCATCTAAGAGTGAATAAAAAATTCATTCCTTATGAATTATAGCATGAAAGGACTACAAATGTAGGATACTTTAAAATATTTGGTAGTAAGTGTTATATTAAAAGAGATGGTAATAATATTGACAGTTTTGAGTCGTGTTATGATGAAGGATTTTTCTTGGGTTACTCAACTCACAACAAATTCTATAAGTGTTATAACAAAAGACTACAATGTGTTGTAGAAAGTACAAATGTTAAAGTTGATAAAAAATTAAATACTATATCAACAGAGGAAGTTGAAATACCTCAAGAAAGTGTACAAACTCCTAAAATTGAACTAAAATCAGAGGAATAAACAAAGAAAAATCTTCCTAATGAACTAGTTGGATCCACTCCTAAAAGATCCTCAAAATTATTACAGAAAAATCACCCACAAGAATAAATCATAGGTGACAAAATAGAAATTATTTAGACTAGAAGACTAAATAATGAAAGTGAGAAAGTTCATTTATGTTTGATATCATAGTTTGAGCCTAAAAACTATACTAAAGCTAGTACAAATGATCTTTGGATCAAAGAAATGAAAGAAGAAATAGATCAAATTGCACATAACAAAACTTGGGAGCTTGTCCCTAGACCCAAAGATAAAAACCTAATTGGTGCAAAATGGGTCTTTAGAAATAAGCATGATCATAAGGGTAATGTGGTAACAAATAAAGATAGATTGGTGTGTAAAGGATACTCTCAGACTGGGGGTATTGATTTTGATGAAATTTTTTCATCTGTAGCTTGGCTTGAGGTAATAAGAATCTTTCTAACCTATTCTCTTTATAAAAAATTAAGGTCTACCAAATGGATGTGAAACCAACATTTTTTAATGGCGATTTAGTAGAAGAGGTTTTCATGGAACAACCTGAAGGATTTGTTTGTGTTGGAAAAGAAACACGTGTTTAGAGATTAAGAAAAGCCTAATATGGCTTAAAACAAGCTCCTAGAGCTTTATATTCTAAACTTGAAGCTCATTTATGCAATTATGGTTTCACAAAGGGTGTTGCTGATAGTAACCTATATTTTAAAACAAAAAGAGAGAATATAATGGTTGTGATGGTTTATGTAGATGATATTATCTTTGGCACTAATGATTATAAATTATGTTCTAAATTTACTTAAATTATGAGATCTAAATTTGAAATGCCAATGATAAGGGAACTCTCCTTTTTGGGGTTACAATTCAGTCAACTTTAGTGTCATGTCCACAAATCCACTACTAGGCGGACACAACAAATTTACTCTATTAAACAAACAGGAATAAGAGATAGATGTATGTCAAAATTAAGATGCTTTATAAGCCAGAATACTCTTCTGATCTAGTTTCATCTTACATTTCAGCTTTTTATTTTTAAACACAAAAATATGTTATAATGCACATTTTTAGAAAACTTCTTAAATCTAAAAAGCCCTGTTTACTTAGATCTCTTTTCTTTTGCAAATGTAAACTAAACTTAAGCAATATGATTTACATAGGCTTGAAGCTAAATTTAAGAAATATGATTAATTCATTTACTAGAAGATAAGCATTTACAATATTAGAATTCTTTTCATATTTTCACAAAATCATGTAACAACCACATATTTCTTTTATAATTGCAAAAATTTTACATATAATGAAATATATATTCTTGATAAGAAATACTTTGAAGTGCACCTAATGCTGGTATCTTCATACAAGAGGATCAAATCAATCTTTATATACAACTTTGCTCTTAAGACATTCACAAGTTCATGAGAGTATACTTTGAATAGAACAAATTTCTTCAGGCTTGTCACCTAAATTAGTCCTTTAATTTTTATTTCTCTTTCAATTTCAGAACAACAACTTCATCCTTTCATACTCAAGCAAACCTGCAAAAGAAAGCTTTGTAGGATGGCCATGGGAAGCTCACCTCCTAGCCTAGGCCTTTACAAGACCACCCCCGAGCTAGGAGAACCATTGCTAACCCAGGAATGCATGAAGCCGAATGACACACAAACACAACATAATGTACACATAGAACACCCTCCCATGGCTAACACAAGGAGCTTGAAATAAAGCTTCCTAAGGGTGAAGGTGGACCAAGTACCCATTGGGAGATAAGGCTAGAGATGAAAATGCAAGCCTTCAATAAGGCAATAACTTTTACATACAAAAGCAACATAACTCCTCTTCACACCCCAAATCAAAACAGCCAAACATGGCTAAATCCCTTATGACCCCAAAGAAAATAAAACCCTTATGACCCCCAAGCATATCAATGCTGCTAGCCTACCATGGACCCCATAATCCATGGTGCATGGAGAGAGACTCTACACCAAGAGGGTTGTCAAAATCCCTTCACCCATAAGGCCACTCTTCCCTCCCAAGGGTGAGTGAGGCCTTGAACAAGAATCCCTTAAACAACACACAAAAAAAAGATAAGAGAAAATACATGCAGATTTTTACTTCACATGTTAACGCTTCATACTACAAAATCAGCATATCAACAAGAACATACACAATGCAGCATAAACAAGAACTATCTTTCTTCATTCTTTCATGGAAGCCATAAGAAGACACCATGAAGGAGAAGTGTAAATCTTGAGAACTACCAACCTTGTAGTAGAAGTTATGGAAATGAAAACTAAAGTAGAGCCCTTCCCTTTTGTTCCTCCTTCCTTTTCCCCTAAATTCCTTAGTAGTCTCTAGAGTTAGAGAGTGGGTGAT